>CANNZV010002750.1:0-18454 GCA_947561585.1 Caprella mutica | reverse complement strand
ATCCGACATTTTTATAGGACAAGTATCTGGTGTCATGCAACTGAAAATAAATTTGAATATTTTAATGGAATATATTGTTCTAATATCATGAACTGGATCTTATATCTAAGAGCAAATATTGGCCTTTATAACATATTTTTAAACAATGAAATATTGCTATATACCGCCTACCGAGAAATAGGGCTTTCCCTTCTTCGTCAATCCATCCCAATGTAGATGTCAGAGTCCTTCATACCCCCATTGGGGGGAAAACCCAACCGCCAGGTAGCCTTGAGTTTGGGCCTGAAATAGAGTAAAGGAATTAGTAAAAATGGGAAAGGGAATTAGTAAAATGGGGGTAAAGGAATATGGTTTAAATGGGTAAAGGAATATGGTTAAATGGGGTAAAGGAATTAGTAAAATGTGGTTAAAGAATCAACAAAATGGGAAAAGAAATTAGTAAAATTGAGTAAGGGTTTGTCAAGATATAAACGTCTTTAGTTATTTTCTTTTAATTTATGGTGAAGAAGAATAGAGTATTATCTTATTATATGGTGAAGAAGAATATAGTATTATCTTATAATATGGTGAAGAAGAATAGAGTATTATCTTATAATATGGTGAAGAAAAATAGAGTATTATCTTATAATATGGTGAAGAAGAATAGAGTATTATCTTATTATATGGTGAAGAAGAATAGAGTATTATCTTATAATATGGTGAAGAAGAATAGAGTATTATCTTATAATATGGTGAAGAAGAATAGAGTATTATCTTATAATATGGTGGAGAAGAATAGAGTATTATCTTATAATATGGTGAAGAAGAATAGAGTATTATCTTATAATATGGTGAAGAAGAATAGAGTATTATCTTATAATATGGTGGAGAAGAATAGAGTATTATCTTATAATATGGTGGAGAAGAATAGAGTATTATCTTATAATATGGTGAAGAAGAATAGAGTATTATCTTATAATATGGTGGAGAAGAATAGAGTATTATCTTATAATATGGTGGAGAAGAATAGAGTATTATCTTATTATATGGTGAAGAAGAATAGAGTATTATCTTATAATATGGTGAAGAAGAATAGAGTATTATCTTATAATATGGTGAAGAAGAATAGAGTATTATCTTATAATATGGTGAAGAAGAATAGAGTATTATCTTATTATATGGTGAAGAAGAATAGAGTATTATCTTATAATATGGTGAAGAAGAATAGAGTATTAATCTTATAATATGGTGGAGAAGAATAGAGTATTATCTTATAATATGGTGAAGAAGAATAGAGTATTATCTTATAATATGGTGGAGAAGAATAGAGTATTATCTTATAATATGGTGGAGAAGAATAGAGTATTATCTTATTATATGGTGGAGAAGAATAGAGTATTATCTTATAATATGGTAGCGTCTGGTGAAGAAGATTGCAAAAAAACCCCACAATAATTGGATTGAGGTTGTAATTTTCTAAAAAAAAAAACTTCTATACTGTAATAACTTGTTATTCTTTGCATTTGACTTCTTCAATATGACTTATACTTCTGCCAATTCATTTTTCACCTTCTGCCAATTCATTTTTCACTTCTCTGCCAACTTGACTTGGAAAAGGTATAGTTATACCTCAAAGACTATCGTTTTCTGAAGCACCTCGAATAATGAAGTCCTGAATTGTGAAATGCTCCTGAGTTATGAAGTAGTTTCTCTTCATTTTGAATCACAGAAAACGATAGTCCTTTGAGGTATAACTATACCTTTTTCCAAGTCAAGGTTGGCAGAAGTGAAAAATGAATTGGCAGAAGTGGAAAAATGAATTGGCAGAAGTGAAAAATGAATTGGCAGAAGTATAAGTCCATATTGAAGAAGGTCAAATGCAAGAATAACAAGGTTATTACAGTATAGAAGTTTTTTTTTTTAGAAAAATTACAACCTCAATCCAATTATTGTGGGTTTTTTTGCAATCTTCTTCACCAGACGCTACCATATTATAAGATAATACTCTATTTCTTCTTCACCATATTATAAGATAATACTCTATTCTTCTCCACCATATTATAAGATAATACTCTATTCTTCTCCACCATATTATAAGATAATACTCTATTCTTCTTCACCATATTATAAGATAATACTCTATTCTTCTCCACTATATTATAAGATAATACTCTTTCATTTTATAAAATAATACCCAATTATAAGATTAAATTCGTATCGCAATCTTTTTTTCTTTTTTCCTGCTCTTACTGGCTGACAACAGGAAAATGATTAAACTGAATACTTTATTTAATGGGATTACAGGTATTCCTCGATTTTTTTATGCCTTGGTCTTATAAAAAATCTATAATAATAGCGAAGTTATTATTATAGTAGATATTATAGTATATAAAGATAGTAAACGGAAACATTTTTTTTTCTATATTTACAATAAAAAAAAAAAATGTTTCCGTTTACTATCTTTATATACTATAATATCTACTATAATAATAACTTCGCTATTATTATAGATTTTTATGCCTTGGTCTTATAAAAATCTATAATAATAGCGAAGTTATTATTATAGTAGATATTATAGTATATAAAGATAGTAAACGGAAACATTTTTTTTCTATATTTACAATAACTTCAATTATTTGCGGTGTATTATAACAATAACTTCCATGAACATCAATGTTAGTACTCAGATTAGCTCATTAGAAGCAATATTGGTTCGGAAATTAGTTTTTTTATGACAATTTTTTTTCAACAGATACTACATAAAATACATACATGTATAGTATACCAACTAAACAATTGATTGCTAATTAAAGCTAGATATTGGTACTTTTTAGTGCTACTTTAAATTATATAAAACGTAAACACACGTCCGTGTTTTTGAACTGTTCCATATTTCCATAATAGCATAGAAAATAATTATTATTTACCTCTATTGTAATTATTTTTATTCTCATTCCTACGTTTCCCACATTTAGTCTTGTTAGTACCCTGTAATTTCATTTTCCATATTTCAGATGCTCATATCTCATTAATTAATGCAAAATATTACAGGAGGTAAATAATTTGAAGATACAGTCATCCCCCCGTTTTAAAAACAACATTTTTTATTGTGTTCATATGAAATGTTTCGGCTTAGATCACTATAATAATATCATATATTTATACCTGGCTATTCATGCAATAGTAAAAAATAAAAATAAAAATGTATCCCAAATGCACTTTAGAATACAAAACAAAAGCAATTCGTGGACGAATTGTCCGTGGACCGAAATGTCCGTTGGATGAAATGTCCGTTGGATGAAATGTCCGTTGGACGAAATGTCCGTTGGACGAAATGTCCGTTGGACGAAATGTCCGTTGGACGAAATGTCCGTTGGACGAAATGTCCGTTGGACGAAATGGTCCGTTGGACGAAATGGTCCGTGGACGAGATGTCCGTGGACGAGATGTCCGTGGACGAGATGGTCCGTGGACGAGATGTACGTGGACGAAATGTACGTGGACGAAATGTCCGTGGACGAGATGTCCGTGGACGAGATGTCCGTGGACGAGAGATGTCCGTGGACCGAAATGTCCGTGGACGAGATGTCCTAGACCCCCCCCTCAATGACCAAAATTCTCTATCATTTTAATCATAGAAAACTACCTAGTGCACCTGAGATTATGAAGTGGCTCTGAGTTATGAAGAAACCATTACTTCATAACTCAGGAGTTTCACTGTAATAACACTATTCGAAGAGATATACATATATGTAGAACCTAATAATATTGGTAATGTATACATTAGAATAAATGTCAGGTATTTTCAATAAATCTTTGTTGTGCTCAAATGTTAAATTTTGAATAAAATGTACTATGAACTATATTCATTAAATTTTAGGGATATATTGTTTATCTATTCTATTTTTTTTCACAATTTTAATTTAAAAAAACGGCCTAAGTTATTGATTATATACACCAAATTTCCAGTTTACCGTATCGTAAACACCCCTATATGTTTAATTAGTCCTTAAAAGTGTATGTATAAAAGGCCTTTTTTTTTTTAGGTCACTAAATTGCCTTTTTTTAAGGTCCTAAAAATTGCCTTCTCTAAGGACCTAAAATGGCATTTATATAAAAAAGGTCATAAAGTGCCTACTTTTAGGTCCTAAAATGCCTTTTTAAATAGGAGTCCAAAAACTTTGATTATTGTTAAAAAACCCCTATCATTATGTATCCATGTTACGGCGACGTTTTTGGAGCGTTGGAAAATTGCCCACAAGTGAAGATTTGGATGATTTAAAGACGGTAGTCGGTAAATTGTTCGAAAAAACAATTGCTCCGAAAAAAACAATTGCTCGAATGAAACAATTGCTCGAAAGAACAATTGCTCGAAAGGACAATTGCTCGAAAAAAAACAATTACTCGAACGAACAATATTGCTCGAATGAACAATTGCTCGAATGATCTAATTGCTCGAATGAACAAAATTGCTCGAATTATAAAATTGCACAGTTTTCAATTTTATAAAAGTCAGTTATTCATGAAGTTGGAGCTGCCACCTAACAATCCTTGTTTCTTTTTAGTCACTGATCATTAATCATTTTATCAATGATATTAATTATTACCTCATTTTTGCCATAATCTTTTTTTAAGACCGTTTGTGTCTTCCTCGTAGGTAACATGTGAATTGAAATCATGTGGTGAATCATTAACTATTCATGTTTTTCATAAAACCTGAAAATTTATTTATTACTAGCCTATCTGTATGTGGTACCTCAATAGATGAAATAACTCAAAGTTATGGCAGAGTTTTAATAAATCTACAAAAAAAAATTCAGGTTTCATGATAAAAAAAACATGAATAGTAATGATTTACAACATGATTCCAATTCACATGTTACATACGAGATGACACAAAACGGTCTTAAAAAAAGATTATGCAGAATGAGTAATAATTAAAATTATTTATAGAATGATTAATGATCAATTACTAAAAAGAAACAAGGATTGTTAGGTGCGATTGTTAGGTGCAGCTCCACTTCATGAATAACTCACTTTTATAAAATCGAAAACTGTGTAATTTTATAATTCGAGCAATTTTGTTCATTCGAGCAATTTGATAATTCGAGCAATTGTTCATTCGAGCAATTGTTCGTTCGAGCAATTGTTTTTCGAGCAATTGTCTTTCGAGCAATTGTTCTTTCGAGCAATTGTTCATTCGAGCAATTGTTTTTCGAGCAATTGTTTTCGAGCAATTGTCTTT
Source organism: Caprella mutica (assembly GCA_947561585.1). NCBI lineage: Eukaryota > Metazoa > Arthropoda > Malacostraca > Amphipoda > Caprellidae > Caprella > Caprella mutica. The sequence continues at coordinate 13,230 of CANNZV010002750.1, read as the reverse complement.
CGAGCAATTGTTTTCGAGCAATTTACTTAGAACCTTTAAAGACACTCATATTAAAAATTGACAGTGAAGGGAAATGCATAAAAATTTAAAACAAGAAACCATGTGGAACTAATCGAGAGATGCTAGAACAGCTAAACTGCAAGATGGATATTTTGCAGAGTTTCTTTGGCGTCAGTCATCTTCAAATATACATATATGCATTAAAGAGTGCTTCACACATGTCACCGGTCCGTGATTTTTTATCACTGCGAAGAGCCGGTAGCTACTGTGTGAATGTGTCCGTTGAAATAAAGTAACGATTTATTTTTTCAGTGACACTGAATCACTGAGAAGAGTCTACCGGTGACGTTCCGGACGGATCACTGACATGTGTGAAGAAGCCTTAAATGATATAATATACTTGAAGCAATTCTTTCAGATATTGCTGAATTTAATCCACCAACATATTGTAAAAAATCAGGTTCAATAAATTTATGTTCTTTAATATATTTATTTCATTTAAATCAGTAAGAAGATGCAGGGAGATCAGGATACAGGAACATAAACGGATATAGTAAAGTAGACGACGCAAAAATATGACGTCACCACAACAACACATTCCTTGTTTGTGACCGAGCGGCTCATAATTACTCGTATTTGCATGTAAATATCGAGAAGTTTAAAGTCATTTCGTAAGGGTTTGGTGCAAAATAAAAGCGAAAATGGCGATTGAACCTCAAAGTTGAATATATAGATATAATTCAGGTGTGTTATTATTGTTCATTTCTTTAACTTATCTATATAAAATAGGACATATGCTTCCTAGGAGCCTAAACTAGTGCTAGTTAACTGCTAAATTGTGGTTCCTATGAATAATAATAAAGGAAAAAAATAATGGAAATACAAATTGACCAATGCCTAGTTAGTAATTGATAAGAAAAAATTAAATCTAGAAGTGACTAAGTTTAAGTAGGTTTTCCCATTTTTGAAAGTGTGGTTAGAGTCGCCATTTCCAATCACACGGTGGTCACGTCAACTAGATTCAATCAGCTGATTACCATACCCTATGTTACTGTACCCTGGGAGAGATAACAGGAAAGTACCGAATCGTATAAAAGTATAATATCTTTGGTTTGAGTGACTAAGTATGACCAGTAGATCGATATATATTTATTAATCTTAATTCCTAATATCTTACCTCTCGATTCTAATTCCTAGTTTCTCACCTCCATCTCCAAAATGATGAAGTCATCTTCAGGAGTCCACCGCAACACGAACTCTCCATGTTGATCCAAAATGGCGGAATGTAAGAGTGGTTCCAAAGCCTGGGCCAATGTTGCCACCACCAGGCAACCCCACAAACGTGATATGAACATTGCTACAACTATATCTAACTTATATGTTCTGACTATTGGTCTATTGGGGGGAAATGAATTATTAATATCAGATTGATGACACTAGCATTAACTATACTTGTACAATTGAAAATATAAGTTATTAATATATAGAGATACGAGTAATTTCCTATTGCACGTACCCGCGTATATACAGTGCGGGTCAAAAGTGTTTGCAATTTACAAAAATCGGTATTGTTTGCCAAAATATCAATTTCATTCTTATTTTCTCATGAAATCGTGATCTCTAGAGTAAATTATTATTCCTCTGTGAAAAACTCGAATGAATTTGTTTCCAAAATACAAAAACAACATTACTTAATGAAAATGACTCAATAAAATGTTCCAAAAGTGTTTGCAAAACTACTTATTACGAATAAAATATGCCAAAAAGTGTTTCATATTAAAAACAAATGGTATTTGAAACATTGTACACTGTACAGGTTTATTTTATATTTTATAGCAGTTATATGCACGTAAAGGCATCAAAAATTCAGATCTTATCATTTAATTAGTCTTAATATTTTACACACTGTTTTATCACCTCAACCAATTATTTATCAACAAAAGATGTGAATTTTTTAATTTTCAAAGGCGTTATTTAGGAATAAACATCCAGAAACAATCGCCCGAGCTCTTGTTTGTTCGTAGATTGGCCTCCATTCGCATAAACCTTTCTAGCTCTTGGTGGTGGACCACAGATTCAGTTTGGCGTGAATATTGGGATTCTGTGGGAGCAAACTCATGAGCTTCTTGCCAGTGATGCCTTATTCTGCGAGCCAACATTTAGTGTAATGAAAAGCATGACTTAGAACATTATCCTGCAGATAAGTGATATTCTTTTTGACATCATCGGATGAAGAATTCAACCAGTAGAGTAAATTGTCTCTCAGTAATGCACAATATTTCTTAAAGTTCATTTTGAGCCTATCGGGTACAAGAAGAGGTCCAACCAATTTGTTACTAATAATTCCAGACCACAACATGATGCCGATTCAAACGCAGACGTGGACTTGCCTCCTTCAGAAACCACTCTCGGATCCAACCGTTAAAGCAGTCGAGGGTCACTCTGGTCTCGTGTGTTCAAATTACAGTTCAGAAATCAATATTCAAGTATTATTTTGCCCATGAAAGCCTTTTCTGACCATTGAGTTGGCTCAGAGGAGTCATACTGTCAGTGTACTTTGATTTGCCATCTTTTTCAGGATTCGATTTCTGGCTTTTATACACATGTGGGTAACTCTAGTTTGATCAAAAATTCCTTGTATGAATCGAGAGGATCCTTTGATCAATATCTCTTATTTTTTTTAAATTTTGGCTTGTAAACACCATTGGTCGTCCACCTTCATGACTTTTCCTGTCCAATTTATCTGCAACAGCAAGTTTCTTTCCCGTACGGTGATCCGTTTGATGATTTTTTTTTCTACCGTACTTTTATTATCGTTAAGTAGGCAGATAATCTGATAATCTTTTACTTTGTGTTAGCATATTTTCTTTAGCCAATTTCGCAGCTCTTTAAACCTCTGCAAACACTTTTGACCCACCCGGCATTGCTAATTTTAATGTTGAAGTAGAATGGTACCCTGGAATACACATTTCAGTAGTCAGAAATTGATTACATAACCTTTATCACCAGATTGTGTAAAATAAATTTCAGTTTACTGTGATAAATTGTTCCAGATTTCGAAAAATCTTTGTCGCAAACTCTTTTGGTTCGTACTGTATATATATAAGAGGAATTGCTAGTCTATGTGTAGTATTGTGTACGAATATCAAGGAATTCCTAATTTACACGTACATATAATAGGAATTGGATTTATATTTTTGTATTTAAGATAACTGTGGTCTACCATTTTTACAAAGGACGTTCAAAATAAAAATTAATGAATTGTCGTCAAACTGGAAGCTTGAAGTGGAACCAATTCAAATCATAACCGTTTTTTTTTATAGAAACTAACAATTTTTGAGTCTTGAGGGTCAAAAGTTATTTATTCCCAATCTTTTACAGATGAAACGCAAAGTTAGAAATTTTTTCTCATTTTGAAGGGTTTCAACATAGATGGCCGAAACGTGGTTGGTTGTATCCGTTACTTTGCATGATTATTTAATATCGTGAGAGGGGGGTTCAGAGGATGGCATGCTCCCGATATTCATGTATCTGCATTGAAATGATAAAATTAATGGACAATATTATCGAAACAGGACACGTAAGGTAAGGAAGGATACACCCCCGAAACGGTCCCCCCCCCTTGACAGGTCACCAAACAGTTGTTAAGGGTGCAATACAACAAACTAGCAGATACAGAAAACTATATTATACTTTCATATAATAAATCTATAATGTTTGACTATTTTCAATGATACTATACTCCTATTATACTGATCGAGATAGCGACTTGGAAGTCCTATAATTCCTAATATACGTACACGCAGATTAACAATTCCTATTATATATACGCGCGGGTGGCCGGTCAATTGATCTCCGGTCATTGGATCCCTGGTCATTTGATACCCGTACCATTTGATCTCCGGTCAATTGGTCCCTGGTCATTTGATTCCCAGTCATATTTTTTGTGTGCTTATATACTTGGCATACAATAATTTATTACGATCTTTATTTATAAAAAAATCGGTATCTACTATTTAAATATTGAATGAAAATTGTGAAACAAATGACATCTACTATTTATATAATAAATTTTATATATGTAATATAATATATTTCAATAATTCTAACAGCTATAGGACTGATTATCGAAACAAATTAATTATTTTCTATTTACAAATAATTTATATTTACCAATTAGCCATAAGATATCTTAAGGAGATAGGAAATATTTCCGAGCCGTTGATTGGTTCATTCGCAAGCTAAGTGAATAACTGAATATAATATATACCTAACTTTCGGTTAACGAGACCGTACCTGGTTTTTGAAAACATTTTTATTAATGAAGCATACTGTTCTGAAACTTGGTACCCGATATAAAATTGAATTATATATCGTTTTTATTCGTGGATTTTTTTCGGTTAGACCTATAGGAAACGAGTTATTAGAATTTCGAACCGTTTCCAAAAAAAGCCTAAGGCTTCTACAATTTTGAATCTAAGGCTCTGTGGTTTTATGCTTTCGAATCACAATTCTAATCTCTACAAAACCCTTGCAGCGGTTTTCTGATTTACGAATTGGTTTTGGATTTATTTTTTTCGTGAAAAAAAAATGTTTTTTTTTCAATTTAATATTTCGCACAAAAATTGAAAATCAAAAAATCGCTTATAGATTTTTGTAGAGAATTTCTTGGAGAATCGAATGCAAAGAAAAAACAATGCTGTAGCTTCAAAATTCTAAATGCTTTTCAATACCAAAATTTGTAACTTTTAGAAGTGCCATAAAATTACTTCCGAAGTTGCTGTGTTTGGTAAGCTATCTCTCGTACAAGATGTTGGGGATAACTGAAGCGGAGCGTGGCCAATTGCTGCTGTATCACTTGTGTGCGGTCTCAACTTCTCAGTAACACGAAATACACCAGGTATGGCGAGATAATTAATTATTACGAATTATCAGTGGCTGATAGATAGCTTTTAGGGAGTGTGTAGAGCGAATAGGCGCCGCCCCAACCCTCGCCTCGTGAGTTATAGTGACACGAGAGCTCTGATATTTCGCACAAACAACTAGAAGGTTATTAGGTAGTTAATAAGCTGTATTCGCTGAAACTATTACCAGCATTTATATGATCCAGATCATACAAATGAAATAATTGAAAATCGTTTTATGGTAAAATGATATACTTAAATAATTCTCCATAAAATTATTTTTGTCTCTCCCACTGTTTATAATAGTTTATAATAGTTATGTGATGTAATGATTTGATATAGTTAGTACTTCATTATTACGCAACTATAAATGTAAGTTTTAAAGAAAGAACGAGCTAGTTCGCACTGCTCGAACAAGCCGAGCAGTGATGATTGTGTAGTACGTGTATTGAAGTACAGTCTTTTAGAGTTATATCTCTATTGTTTTATTGAGTGCCTCCCTTACATATGAATAACATTGTGATTATAATATAAAGAAAGTGAAAGATAGAACACAATTATATAGTTAGGCACAGTAGTTAAAGAGTATAGCTACCCAGGCAGCAAGGATTTATTCCTGGGATATTAAGGAAATATCCCAGGAGTATATCCTTCTTTCCAGGGTTATTCCCTTAATATCCCAGGAATAATGCTTTCTACCTGGGTAGGTAAAGGATACAATTTGATATTCCTAGGTATAATCTATAGGAAAGTCAAGATTAGAGTTGCGGCGAAAACAGCTTGCAACTATCCTTGCAAATAAGTTTCAATAACAATGGTCCTGCGTACAGCCAATAGTTCCGATTATTCCCACAGATAATCAAAGTTTCGTGATAATTCCTCAATTCAAATGTTGCAAATAATTCTCCATCATGAAAAATTGGTATAATAAAATAATAGTAACTAGCAAGACCCGTGGAAATTCCACGGGATGAGAATCAACAAAAATGTTTTGATAAAACTGATTGTAAAATGACTCTTATTTGGACAGAAAGCATATAAAACGCAGCAAATGTGTTTAGTAACATATGATTCTGAAAATAATGTCCTTCGTATTTAATTATCTTGGTCACATGACGTACTCGATTTACACCAACTTTAAGAGGGGCTATTGATCGAATGTCTGTTTCACCCGTTTTGTGACGAACAGACTGACAGACACGTCTTATTTTATAATAGTATATATACAATAATACAGATTGGCTGAGATTACCCCTTATAAATTTTCTATTGGATTCATTAATTTTGTTTATACCAACCTTATGAGGTACTATTGATAGGGTGCTTTTTGAACGTATTTTGTTTAGCACCATACAATATTTTTCCCAAACTAAGTTATATATTTTAGATCCACAGTTCCTCCCCCATCCCCCCTTCACTTCCCCCACATTCACTTTCCTCCCCCTTTTACTTAACCAACCTACATTTCCCCTACCTTCACTTCCTCAACCTACACTTCCCCCACCTACACTTCCAACATCAACACTTCCACCATCAACACTTCCACCATCTGCACTTCCACCATCAACAGTTCCACCATCTGCACTTCCACCATCAACAGTTCCACTATCTACACTTCCACCATCAGCACTTCCACCATCTACCCTTCCACCATCTACACTTCCACCATCTACCCTTCCACCATCAACACTTCCACCATCTACCCTTCCACCATCAACACTTCCACCATCTACCCTTCCACCATCAACACTTCCACCATCAACACTTCCACCATCTACACTTGTTTATATATCTCGTTATACCTCATCACACTTTGAGAAATTTTGAAGCCCTCATCTGTATCTTTGTGAGCAATATATTAATGAAGGAAATGAAGCCAACCCCATGTCTCTAGCTCAAAATCTGCAGGAGTCTTTGGTTCATATGAAAAATGTACTTTTCATGGGAGCCTATTTACTGAAATTTTTTAGAAAAAAATTATCTAACTCAAATAATTCTGGTTTCATATATTAGCGTGGACAGAACAAAAAAATAAGTTAGACAAACCTGCTTTCCATGTGATAATAATATACACATACAAAAGCTTAAAGGTAACCTCCTCCCTCAAATCTGAAAAAAAAATAGATTTTTTCTCTTGCATAAAATAATGTTTTATAGTCTCCCGGATAAGGCCCATACTATACTAGCAGTTTTACCGCTTCTTATAATGCAATATATACTGGGCAGTGAGAACGCGCCAGATACGCTTTGCAGTCTATGTTTTCTGTAGAAATTGAATGTTGATTCAATACAAATTTTATAAATAAATGAATTTCCTTTGTGTTTAATTTGGAGATTTCTTGGTATTTTTTTTATCTAAATTTCATTATTTATAAAAAATTGTCTAAATTTTTTTCAATTATTGAGTCTGGTTGGTATAGTTTATATTTACTAGTGTACTTCCCCATTAAAATTAATGGGGATCAATAGTAAAAGAAAAAATATATATAAATTAGAAAAAAAATTGTAAAGAATTATATGTACAGGGTGTCCGACACTTTTGCTGCCAAACTTTAACATAAGGTAGCGATCGTCGAAATCCATGAAGGTATGGTCTAAAATGCTTAGTTAAAGAGTTACAAGGTCGAAAAGTATCGACGATCTTGTACCATTTATTTTTATCAGTTAACATTATTTTCTTAATGTTTCTGATAAAAAAAAAACATTTTAAACAGTAATTATTATGAGCACAAGAAATATAATCTTAAATTAGGTTACATGTTTACAAAATGTGTTCAAACTGCCGCCCATTTGTTGCAATACAGGCTTTCAAACGTTTGTCCAAGGATTGGCAGACGCAAGCAAAGACACCAGGAGTTTCAGGAATCCTTGCGGAGGCTTCTACAATCCTGCCGATCAGGTTCTTTTCGGATTGAATCAGTGTTTCATACACCAAACTTTTCAAATGTCCCCACAAGTGGAAAACTAGGGGCGTAATATCATTTCGTTCCCTTGCCACGGTTTTTTTTACTAATTGTAAATTTACTTTTATCCAACCTAAAGTCCTTGTAACTCTTTAACTAAGCATTTTAGAGCCTACCTTCATAGAATATAAAGTGTTTATTTTTACGATCGCTACCTTATGTTGAAGTTTAGCAACAAAAAAGTGTCGGACACCCTGTATAAGCAGTAATATTCCGGTTTTCATCCTATGGTCCATATTCGGTGTATAAGCTACTTACAACCCTGAATTAAGTACCTTCCCAAATGAACACGTTACGTTAACGTGTTCATAGTAACACGTTACGGTGGCTATAATGTCGCCGAAGATTCTAACGGAGTGGTTAATTACTATATCGAGATGAAGAAATAAATTTTAGATGAATGTATACAATTGATACATACTCATATTCATCTTATTCTTTTTGAAAAAATGTTGTATTGAAAATACCTAAATTTTGTAAAACTATTTAGTGAGAATGCTGTCCCTTTAGAAGTAGTCGTTATTTTATATATGTTCTACGTTCAGATTCATTACTAGAATCAATCATAAAAAAATAATAGTAAACAGAAAAATAACTAATATACCAAGAAAAAAAAATGATTACAAAAATTCCTTAAAAAAACAATGAACTCCATAAATTCTATACTACTATTTGTTAACATAGTGATGTTGCAATGTGAAGTAATTCCAGAAATTCCAATTTGAACAGGGTAAGTTACAAGTTATTGAACGGTTCTACAATTACGAAAAAAAATCACTTTTTAACCGATTTGTTTTGTTAGTATCATGCCGCTATCGCTATCATGCCGCTATCGCTATCATGCCGCTATCGCTATCATGCCGCTATCGCTATCATGCCGCTATCGCTATCATGCCGCTATCGCTATCATACCGCTATCGCTATCATACCGCTATCGCTAACATACCGCTATCGCTATCATACCGCTATCGCTATCATACCGCTATCGCTATCATACCGCTGTCGCTAACATACCGCTATCGCTAACATACCGCTATCGCTAACATACCGCTATCGCTATCATACCGCTATCGCTAATATTTTGCTATCGCTAACATACCGCTATCGCTATCATACCGCTATCGCTATCATACCGCTATCGCTATCATACCGCTGTCGCTAACATACCGCTATCGCTAACATACCGCTATCGCTAACATACCGCTATCGCTAACATACCGCTATCGCTATCATACCGCTATCGCTAATATTTTGCTATCGCTATCATTCCGCTATCGCTAACATACCGCTATTGCTATCATACCGCTATCGCTCTCATTCCGCTATCGCTATCATACCGCTATCGCTAACATACCGCTATCGCTAACATACCGCTATCGCTAACGTACCGCTATCGCTAACATACCGCTATCGCTATCATACCGCTATCGCTATCATACCACTATCGCTATCATACCGCTATCGCTAACATACCGCTATCGCTAACATACCGCTATCGCTAACATACCGCTATCGCTAACATACCGCTATCGCTATCATACCGCTATCGCTATCATACCGCTATCGCTATCATTCCGCTATCGCTATCATACCGCTATCGCTATCATACCGCTATCGCTATCATTCCGCTATCGCTATCATTCCGCTATCGCTATCATACCGCTATCGCTATCATACCGCTATCGCTATCATACCGTTATCGCTATCATACCGCTATCGCTATCATACCGCTATCGCTATCATACCGCTATCGCTATCATACCGCTATCGCTATCATACTGCTATCGCTATCATACCGCTATCGCTATCATACACCGCTATCGCTATCATACACCGCTATCGCTATCATACACCGCTATCGCTATCATACCGCTATCGCTATCATACCGCTATCGCTATCATACCGCTATCGCTATCATACCGCTATCGCTATCATACATACCGCTATCGCTATCATACCGCTATCGCTATCATACCGCTATCGCTATCATACCGCTATCGCTATCATACCGCTATCGCTATCATACCGCTATCGCTATCATACCGCTATCGCTATCATACCGCTATCGCTATCATACCGCTATCGCTAACATACCGCTATCGCTAACATACCGCTATCGCTAACATACCGCTATCGCTATCATACCGCTATCGCTAATATTTTGCTATCGCTATCATTCCGCTATCGCTAACATACCGCTATTGCTATCATACCGCTATCGCTCTCATTCCGCTATCGTTATCATACCGCTATCGCTAACATACCGCTATCGCTAACATACCGCTATCGCTAACATACCGCTATCGCTATCATACCGCTATCGCTATCATACCACTATCGCTATCATACCACTATCGCTATCATACCGCTATCGCTAACATACCGCTATCGCTAACATACCGCTATCGCTAACATACCGCTATCGCTATCATACCGCTATCGCTATCATACCGCTATCGCTATCATACCGCTATCGCTATCATACCGCTTTCACTATCATACCACTATCGCTATCATACCGCTATCGCTAACATACCGCTATCGCTAACATACCGCTATCGCTAACATACCGCTATCGCTAACATACCGCTATCGCTAACATACCGCTATCGCTCACATACCGCTATCGCTAACATACCGCTATCGCTAACATACCGCTATCGCTAACATACCGCTATCGCTAACATACCGCTATCGCTATCATACCGCTATCGCTATTATACCGCTATCGCTATCACACCGCTATTGCTATCAAACCGCTATTGCTAACATTCCGCTATCGCTAACATTCCGCTATCGCTAACATTCCGCTATTGCTATCATACCGCTATCGCTATCATACCGCTATCGCTAACATACCGCTATCGCTAACATACCGCTATCGCTATCATACCGCTATCGCTATTATACCGCTATCGCTATCACACCGCTATTGCTATCAAACCGCTATTGCTAACATTCCGCTATCGCTAACATTCCGCTATCGCTAACATACCGCTATCGCTCACATACCGCTATCGCTAACATACCGCTATCGCTAACATACCGCTATCGCTAACATACCGCTATCGCTAACATACCGCTATCGCTAACATACCGCTATCGCTATCATACCGTTATTGCTATCATTCCGCTATCGCTAACATACCGCTATCGCTAACATACCACTATCGCTATCATACCGCTATCGCTATCATACCGCTATCGCTATCATACCGCTATAGCTATCATACCGCTATAGCTATCATACCGCTATCGCTATTATACCGCTATCGCTATCATACCGCTATCGCTATCATACCGCTATCGCTATCATACCGCTATCGCTATCATACTGCTATCGCTATCATACTGCTATCGCTATCATACCGCTATCGCTATCATACCGCTATCGCTATCATACCGCTATCGCTATCATACCGCTATCGCTATCATACCGCTATCGCTATCATACCACAATCGCTATCATACCGCTATCGCTATCATACCGCTATCGCTATCATACCGCTATCGCTATCATACCGCTATCGCTATCATACCGCTATCGTTATCATACCGCTATCGCTATCATACCGCTATCGCTATCATACCGCTATCGCTATCATACCGCTATCGCTATCATACCGCTATCGCTATCATACCGCTATCGCTATCATACCGCTATCGCTATCATACCGCTATCGCCATCATACCGCTATCGCCATCATACCGCTATCGCTATCATACCGCTATCGCTATCATACCGCTATCGCTATCATACCGCTATCGCTATCATACCGCTATCGCTATCATACCGCTATCGCTATCATACCGCTATTGCTATCATACCGCTATCGCTATCATACCGCTATCGCTATCATACCGCTATCGCTATCATACCGCTATTGCTATCATACCGCTATCGCTATCATACCGCTATCGCTATCATACCGCTATCGCTATCATACCGCTATCGCTATCATACCGCTATCGCTATCATACTGCTATCGCTATCATACTGCTATCGCTATCATACCGCTATCGCTATCATACCGCTATCGCTATCATACCGCTATCGCTATCATACCGCTATCGCTATCATACCGCTATCGCTATCATACCGCTATCGCTATCATACCGCTATCGCTATCATACCGCTATCGCTATCATACCGCTATCGCTATCATATCGCTATCGCTATCATATCGCTATCGCTATCATACTGCTATCGCTATCATATCGCTATCGCTATCATACCGCTATCGCTATCATACCGCTATCGCTATCATACCGCTATCGCTATCATACCGCTATCGCTATCATACCGCTATCGCTATCATACCGCTACCGCTATCGCTATCATACCGCTATCGCTATCATACCGCTATCGCTATCATACCGCTATCGCTATCATACCGCTATCGCTATCATACCGCTATCGCTATCATACACCGCTATCGCTATCATACCGCTATCGCTATCATACCGCTATCGCTATCATACCGCTATCGCTATCATACCGCTATCGCTATCATACCGCTATCGCTATCATACACCGCTATCGCTATCATACCGCTATCGCTATCATACCGCTATCGCTATCATACCGCCTATACCTACGGAGTACCAATTAAAATAAATGTTAAATAAATATTATTACATATTATTTTATTATACGATCGAAATTATGAAACCTTTCGATAACTTGAAACTTACCCTACATTTTAAAATATGAACAGACGCGCAGAACTGTGTACAAGGAACTCCAGAACAAGACTGATGTACAACTAGTGACTATAAAAACTCTTTTATAGGAACGATATATACATTTGAAGCGTATTTGACCCTGGAGCAACTAGAGTAACTAGATGATAAAATAGATACGTACTTGTTTGTATGTGTATATGCTGTATAAATATCATTGGAAGTAATACAACATGTTTTGTTCTATTTCTTTGTATATTAAATAAAGGGAGCCTCTGAAGACCGGGTGAAATAAAATAGATTTTGCGTCACGTTTAGCGCAAGAGATGTTACTCTTAACCTTCCAAGATAAACAGGAAATCGAAGATGCTCTGAAACGCGAACATAGTGTGAATCTATGCAATAGTAGCGATCATAGTGTGAATCTATGCAATAGTAGCGATCATAGTGTGAATCTAAGCAATAGTAGCGATTATAGTGTGAATCTATGCAATAGTAGCGATCATAGTGTGAATCTATGCAATAGTAGCGATCATAGTGTGAATCTAAGCAATAGTAGCGATCATAGTGTGAATCTATGCAATAGTAGCGATTATAGTGTGAATCTATGCAATAGTAGCGATCATAGTGTGAATCTATGCAATAGTAGCGATCATAGTGTGAATCTATGCAATAGTAG
>CANNZV010002749.1:0-85789 GCA_947561585.1 Caprella mutica | reverse complement strand
CTTACTAATATTTAGTAGTGACTTACTAATATTTAGTAGTGACTTACTAATATTTAGTAGTGACTTACTAATATTAAGTAGTGACTTACTAATATTTAGTAGTGACTTACTAATATTTAGTAGTGACTTACTAATATTTAGTAGTGACTTACTGATATTTAGTAGTGACTTACTAATATTTAGTAGTGACTTTCTAATATTTAGTAGTGACTTACTAATATTTAGTAGTGACTTACTAATATTTAGTAGTGACTTACTAATATTTAGTAGTGACTTACTAATATTTAGTAGTGACTTACTAATATTTAGTAGTGACTTACTAATATTTAGTAGTGACTTACTAATATTTAGTAGTGACTTACTAATATTTAGTAGTGACTTACTAATATTTAGTAGTGACTTACTAATATTTAGTAGTGACTTACTATTATTTAGTAGTGACTTACTAATATTTAGTAGTGACTTACTAATATTTAGTAGTGACTTACTAATATTTAGTAGTGACTTACTAATATTTATGAAGGTTGACACTATGAAAGAAAATGAAAAATATTTCGTGATTTCTTTGGCTAGTAACAGTTACTAATACCTCAGTATTAGTAATTGTTACTAGTACTGAGGTATTAGTAACAGTTACTAATACTGAGGTATTATAGCAATAATATGGAAAATGTCCTCTTTCCTATCCCCTATTTGTTTATGTTCAACATTATAGTTTTTTATCCATGGATGCAACTATAACTAATTTAGCTGATTGATAAATAATCTACTTATTTATTAATTACATTATGTATACTCAGTTATTGGCAATCTATATAATGGTCAGGAATTATAATTTTTAGCATTCCAAATATGACTTCAAAAACCTCAGACTAAATTTATTCACTAATTAACATTTAATGAGTGACCTTTAGGAATAAGTTAATAACCACAGAAAAGTGTAGCGTTTATCCTCTTTTGAGTATAACGTGCCAGAGTGGAAATGCTTCTATCTCTCACACCCAGTCGGTAAAGGCGAGCATTGCGTAAGATCCTTTATGACAACACCAGTGACGTAACCTGTACTCTATGGCAAAGCTTGACTCTCACCATGCAAGCGTTTGCATGCAAGCGTTTAATTGCATGCAAGCGTTTGCATGCAGGCGATGATCGGCATGAAGCAACCTAGAGTTGATACGATAGATGACAAGGATAATGTAATTGGTCTAGTTCGTTATTATCATTCATTAGTCTTCAGTTCATTAAGTTACTGTAGATATGCACAATGTACTTCTTTTTATTTATCGAATAAATGCACTATTTTAGTGAAAACTAATGGTGGAGTAGATACTAACAAGATGTTATCAATGTATGAACAGTTATCTACTACGGAAATACAAACACTATAATTGTATGATTCAAAGTATTGCTCAAAGTGTTCCATTGTATCTAATATCAACATCTGGTGCGATAGGTCTCCACATAATCACATTCCACCACTATTGATTTCGAAAATGGAATGTAGGTACGGCCAGGGTGGGACATGTGGGACTACATTGTGAAACCATAGGACATAACAGGACAAGGAGAGAGGGACATACGGGCAATAACATCCAAAGGGAAGAGCTAAAAACCTGTGCCTATATATTTCCTATATAGAATTATTTTATATTTATTATCTACAGAAACAAAGATGAATTGTTTACGGATTGTGTGTACGATATTATGTACGACAGCCATAAAAAGTAGCTGCAAGTTATAAATCTATCGATATTTGTTTTTTTCATTGTGAATTTAAGTTATTATGTGCAATTCAATAACAAAATCATTTCTACTGATGTTGAGTGTTAGTGGTATCTAAAGTTACACTTGACAGAAATGGTAATTGGTTTGCACCATAACTTGGGGTATATTATTTGTAGGGTCAATTAACTCGACAATATGATTTTATTTCTGAATTACCTTATCAGGGAAAATAAAATTGTACTGTAAACTTTCCCTAAAATGAAAGAATGTTAAATAAGTCCCCTATTTTCTTCAATTAAAGTATAAATACTTACATTTTAAAGGATGTAGGGGGGGGGGGTGAAATAAAGCATATGCTAATATGCTTTTTTTGAGAGAATCAGCATACATAATTACGTATTTTGATATACTCTTTTCATCTGAATCATAATTATCAAAGAAACAATTATTCATTCAGAAAAAAGCACAATCTAGTGATAAGTTCATTAAGTTTTTCAGATCTCATTGTCGCCATCTTTTTGTATTCCAATAAACGTTACACAAAGAACATTTATATTTCTACATGCAGTTTCTCTAATTATGATTCTAGATCTAGTTTGTGATTTAATTAGTTCAAATTCCATTAATTATTTTTTATTTACGACAATAAACAGGTATTTTGTAAACATTAATAAAAAGGGCCATCTATTGGATTTTCAACCTAACTTATATATTGTGACTAATTATCCAAATCCTATTATATCTTAAAATACAGTTATCGCAGCCGAAATACATCATATCATTAACTGATAAATGTGTATTTATCATATTATGAACATTTAACAAAACCCCCTATTTGATTCCCTATAATATACAATTATACATATTTTGTCTTTCTGATTCCCTATATATTGTTAAATATCCTTTCATTATTTAAATATTCTTCAGTAATATTTATACTATAGAGTGTACGAATTTAAATCCAATATCCATTGTCTCTCTAATCGGAATATTGTAACTAGCAACAAATGAATAGAATAAAGATTACTCAGTTTGAAAGATGGAGCTAACATATACAGGTAAAATAAGATGCAAATATGATCAGTTTATTTTATTTGTAAAATCTTTTTTATTCCCTGGATTCTTCCTCAGTAGCGCCAGTTCACTCATTTTGTTTTTGGTTGGAATATTGGCAAAGTTCCCCCAGAAATTATTGGGCCGTGTCTGCATAGAAAATTAGGAGACTCCATATTAGTTTTCGTCCATGGGGAACTGAAGTAAAAGTTATTATTAATTCACTACTAAATGGATGTTAATGCTGAGACTCGTGTTCCATTTGTTAATGCAAAACACTAATTGACATCCCAACGGAGGGTAACTCTATCCTACCATCGCGAGGGGAAATGTCCTACCTAACGCAGACCTGTTACTATTTAATGGCATCGCAAGGAAGAACTTCACTCACAGAGGGTACACAAATTGAACTTATTTCCTACGTTGCTAATCTATATTGAAAATATAGTGATAGTAAATAGATATAAGATGGTTTATATGCTATATTTAGTATAACTTTAACATTTAGGAACTATTGTTATGAAGTAAGTTATGTAATGTTGAGTGATAGGTTTACCTGTTTGGGGTAATGGAACACCCTCTACTCGTCTCTCAGGAGTTAAACTATCGATTGGGAGGGTGGCTAATATTGCTATGATATTTGGAAACATAATATCCTAATATACCATTTCACAGGAGACACTGATTGTAATTCAGTAGATTACTTACACTAATTAGAGTCTGAAAATAACAAAGTAATAGCTATAACAATAGGTTATGATAAGTAAAGCACATAGGTGTGGTACATACCTGCATTCATTCTAATTTACTTGTGAATGGTTTCCTCGTTGCATTTTGTTGTTTAAATATTATTTATTGTTTTTTGTTATGCGGTTGGATGGAGGCACAGCTCCATATGCATTATGCCTATATAACTGTATATAGAACTACCTACAATTACATTGCCTTAATTAGGATAATTGGCAATAATTTCCTACAGAGTTAGTCTGGTGTAAACTATAATGTACACACTTTTGACTACTTATTGGCCTTGGCTCTATTTAATGTGATTATTCGTACAAATTAATTTCTTTTTTGATAATTTAACTTTCGAGATTTAATTGATTGAAGAATATTTTTTTCTTTCAAAATACTACCGAACTGATTTACCGTGTAAACAATTTGGATGAGAAATAAAATCTCCATTAATTCCAGTGACATGCAACACAAAATTCACTTGCACATAGCCTGCGTTTTTTTATTTGTATGTTATGAATGCATAGAGGGCGTGACTGCGAAGTGACCAATGACTGATGAGCTCTAAGGTCACATCCGGTCACTGCTCATTTCCAGGCGGGCATTGCCCTGCCCAGTGTGCCAAAAAATAACCGCA
This sequence comes from Caprella mutica, assembly GCA_947561585.1. Lineage (NCBI taxonomy): Eukaryota > Metazoa > Arthropoda > Malacostraca > Amphipoda > Caprellidae > Caprella > Caprella mutica. The sequence goes on along the minus strand of CANNZV010002749.1, from coordinate 81,639 downwards.
CGATATTTACTTACGGCAATTAATGGATTTGTTTACATGTAGGAATGCTGGTCAAATAAAGGCTACATTTTATACAATTAGAGACATGGGAAGAATTTCTTTTCAATATATTATTGATAAAAATAAATCTTTAATTTGTTTTTGACGTCATTGCCATTTTATTAACTGCAGGATGTGTTCTACACAAAAATGGAGACAATTTCCTTATGTGAATACAATGAACAGATACTAAATATGAAACAAACACAAATTCGTTTAACAAAAAGACAATGAAATGAAAAGAGAATCTCATACACCATTCATAGACTTCATCTCTCCATTCATGAACAACTCATTAATGAGTTACACCCTCACTGGTTATACTATCCCACCGGTGAGAGGAAACTACCAAGGACATGTTAGACATGCTACCTGTTAGACATGCTACCTGTTAGACATGCTACCTGTTAGACATGCTACCTGTAAGACATGATAGACATGCTACCTGTTAGACATGCTACCTGTTAGACATGCTACCTGTTAGACATGCTACCTGTTAGACATGCTACCTGTAAGACATGATAGACATGCTACCTGTTAGACATGATAGACATAGTACCTGTTAGACATGATAGACATGCTACCTGTTAGACATGCTACCTGTTAGACATGCTACCTGTTAGACATGCTACCTGTTAGACATGCTACCTGTTAGACATGATAGACATGCTACCTGTTAGACATGATAGACATGCTACCTGTTAGACATGATAGACATGCTACCTGTTAGACATGATAGACATACTACCTGTTAGACATGATACACATGCTACCTGTTAGACATGCTACCTGTTAGACATGCTACCTGTTAGACATGCTACCTGTTAGACATGATAGACATGCTACCTGTTAGACATGCTACCTGTTAGACATGCTACCTGTTAGACATGATAGACATGCTACCTGTTAGACATGATAGACATGCTACCTGTTAGACATGATACCTGTTAGACATGCTACCTGTTAGAAATGCTACATGTTAGAAATGATAGACATGCTACCTGTTAGACATGATTGACATGCTACCTGTTAGACATGATAGACATGCTACCTGTTAGACATGATAGACATACTACCTGTTAGACATGATAGACATGCTACCTGTTAGACATGCTACCTGTTAGACATGCTACCTGTTAGACATGCTACCTGTTAGACATGCTACCTGTTAGACATGATAGAGATGCTACCTGTTAGACATGCTACCTGTTAGACATGCTACCTGTTAGACATGCTACCTGTTAGACATGATAGACATGCTACCTGTTAGACATGATAGACATGCTACCTGTTAGACATGATACCTGTTAGACATGCTACCTGTTAGAAATGCTACATGTTAGAAATGATAGACATGCTACCTGTTAGAAATGCTACATGTTAGAAATGATAGACATGATAGACATGCTACATGTTAGAAATGATAGACATGATCCCAGGCAGCAAGGATGTATTCCTGGGATATTAATGGAATATCCCAGGAATACATCCTTCTTCCCAGGGTTATTCCCTTAATATCCCAGGAATAATGCTTGCTACCTGGGATAGACATGCTACATGTTAGAAATGATAGACATGCCATAAAAGTCATAGTTACATTATTAAATAACTTAGAGTAATTAAAATAGATAAGGTAAATAACTACATAAATAGAAGACTGTTTTTATCATGGGTTTAATAGTAATAATGTTTTTATTAGGGGTTTAATAGCAATAAAGTTTTTATTAGGGGTTTAATAGCAATAAAGTTTTTATTAGGGGTTTAATAGTAATAATGTTTTTATTAGGGGTTTAATAGCAATAAAGTTTTTATTAGGGGTTTTATAGCAATAAAGTTTTTATTAGGGGTTTAATAGTAATAATGTTTTTATTAGGGGTTTAATAGTAATAAAGTTTTTATTAGGGGTTTAATAGCAATAAAGTTTTTATTAGGGGTTTAATAGTAATAATGTTTTTATTAGGGGTTTAATAGTAATAAAGTTTTTATTAGGGGTTTAATAGTAATAATGTTTTTATTAGGGGTTTAATAGCAATAAAGTTTTTATTAGGGGTTTAATAGTAATAATGTTTTTATTAGGGGTTTAATAGTAATAAAGTTTTTATTAGGGGTGCAATGTACTAATTCTGTTCAGTGCGTTATTACATAATAACTTTGCAATATTTTTGATGACATTTCAAAGCATGAAGGTATAGTTGGTGTGTAGTTCATGGCTGTGAATGTTAAAAATAACTATGTACTGTTATGTTAATAGATTATATAAACTAATTACATTACCAATTATATTACTGCGTATTTAATTAGTTAATTAATACAAAGCATCACGAGGATAATATCAACCCACTATTTAATATTAATAACTAATTCCCTTATCTTATCTCTGTAAAACTAAACATAACGATTGAACCCCAAGTCATTCGCACCACCTGTCCTATTGACTATAACCTCTAAAGCCCCTAACCTCTAAAGCCCCTAACCTCTAACCCCCTAACCTCTAACGCCCCTAACCTCTAAAGCCCCTTACCTCTAACCCCCCTAACCTCTAAAGCCCCTAACCTCTAAAGCCCCTAACCTCTAAAGCCCCTAACCTCTTACCCCCCTAACCTCTAACGCCCCTAACCTCTAACGCCCCTAACCTCTAACGCCCCTAACCTCTAACGCCCCTAACCTCTAACCCCCCTAACCTCTAACGCCCCTAACCCCCCTAACCTCTAAAGCCCCTAACCTCTAAAGCCCCTAACCTCTTACCCCCCTAACCTCTAACGCCCCTAACCTCTAACCCCCCTAACCTCTAAAGCCCCTTACCTCTAACCCCCCTAACCTCTAAAGCCCCTAACCTCTAAAGCCCCTAACCTCTTACCCCCCTAACCTCTAACGCCCCTAACCTCTAACCCCCCTAACCTCTAAAGCCCCTTACCTCTAACCCCCCTAACCTCTAAAGCCCCTAACCTCTAACGCCTCTAACGCCCCTAACCTCTAACCCCCCTAACCTCTAAAGCCCCTTACCTCTAACCCCCCTAACCTCTAAAGCCCCTAACCTCTAACGCCTCTAACGCCCCTAACCTCTAACGCCCCTAACCTCTAACGCCCCTAACCTCTAAAGTCCCTAACCTCTAAAGCCCCTAACCTCTAACGCCCCTAACCTCTAACGCCCCTAACCTCTAACGCCCCTAACCTCTAACCCCCCTAACCTCTAACGCCCCTAACCTCTAACCCCCCTAACCTCTAAAGCCCCTAACCTCTAAAGCCCCTAACCTCTAACGCCCCTAACCTCTAACGCCCCTAACCTCTAACGCCCCTAACCTCTAACGCCCCTAACCTCTAAAGCCCCTAACCTCTAAAGCCCCTAACCTCTAAAGCCCCTAACCTCTAACGCCCCTAACCTCTAACGCCCCTAACCTCTAACGCCCCTAACCTCTAAAGCCCCTTACCTCTAACCCCCCTAACCTCTAAAGCCCCTAACCTCTAAAGCCCCTAACCTCTAAAGCCCCTAACCTCTTACCCCCCTAACCTCTAACGCCCCTAACCTCTAACCCCCCTAACCTCTAAAGCCCTTTACCTCTAACCCCCCTAACCTCTAAAGCCCCTAACCTCTAAAGCCCCTAACCTCTAACGCCCCTAACCTCTAACGCCCCTAACCTCTAACGCCCCTAACCTCTAAAGCCCCTAACCTCTAAAGCCCCTAACCTCTAACGCCCCTAACCTCTAACGCCCCTAACCTCTAACGCCCCTAACCTCTAACGCCCCTAACCTCTAACGCCCCTAACCTCTAACCCCCCTAACCTCTAACGCCCCTAACCCCCCTAACCTCTAAAGCCCCTAACCTCTAAAGCCCCTAACCTCTTACCCCCCTAACCTCTAACGCCCCTAACCTCTAACCCCCCTAACCTCTAAAGCCCCTTACCTCTAACCCCCCTAACCTCTAAAGCCCCTTACCTCTAACCCCCCTAACCTCTAAAGCCCCTAACCTCTAACGCCTCTAACGCCCCTAACCTCTAACCCCCCTAACCTCTAAAGCCCCTTACCTCTAACCCCCCTAACCTCTAAAGCCCCTAACCTCTAACGCCTCTAACGCCCCTAACCTCTAACCCCCCTAACCTCTAAAGCCCCTTACCTCTAACCCCCCTAACCTCTAAAGCCCCTAACCTCTAACGCCTCTAACGCCCCTAACCTCTTACCCCCCTAACCTCTAACGCCCCTAACCTCTAACCCCCCTAACCTCTAAAGCCCCTTACCTCTAACCCCCCTAACCTCTAAAGCCCCTAACCTCTAACGCCTCTAACGCCCCTAACCTCTAACGCCCCTAACCTCTAAAGTCCCTAACCTCTAAAGCCCTTAACCTCTAACGCCCCTAACCTCTAACGCCCCTAACCTCTAACGCCCCTAACCTCTAACCCCCCTAACCTCTAACGCCCCTAACCTCTAACCCCCCTAACCTCTAAAGCCCCTAACCTCTAAAGCCCCTAACCTCTAAAGCCCCTAACCTCTAACGCCCCTAACCTCTAACGCCCCTAACCTCTAACGCCCCTAACCTCTAAAGCCCCTAACCTCTAAAGCCCCTAACCTCTAAAGCCCCTAACCTCTAACGCCCCTAACCTCTAACGCCCCTAACCTCTAACGCCCCTAACCTCTAACCCCCCTAACCTCTAAAGCCCCTAACCTCTAAAGCCCCTAACCTCTAACGCCCCTAACCTCTAAAGCCCCTAACCTCTAAAGCCCCTAACCTCTAACCACCCTAACCTCCCTAACCTCTAACCCCCCTAACCTCTAACCCCCCTAACCTCTAAACCCCTAACCTCTAACCCCCTAACCTCTAACCCCCTAACCTCTAACCCCCCTAACCTCTACCTCCCCTAACCTCTAACCCCCCTAACCTCTAACCCCCCTAACCTCTAACCCCCCTAACCTCTAACCCCCCTAACCTCTAACCCCCCTAACCTCTAACCCCCCTAACCTCTAATCCCCCTAACCTTTAACCCCCAACCCCTCTCCTCTATCTCTTCTCCACCCGTTGTCTTAATTTTCTCCCAGTGTTGTTATCTCTTATCTGCCAGTGTTGTTATCAGTGCGCTATCTCACCACGTATTGCAAATAGTTACTTCATTCAGCTCTCTTTTCACACCTGTAACGGCGTGTGAATTGCACATGCTCTCGTGTAGTACTCACACGCTTTCATTCACACGCAGCTGACTAATCATCTCCTGCCATTGTAAGTCTTCCCGTGGACATCGACCTTAAAAAATAACATGTGAAATAAGTCATGTTTTGAATAGACACTATTTAATTGAATGGAGCAGTTATTTAATTGAATGGAGCAGTTATTTAATTGAATGGAGCAGTTATTTAATTAAATGGAGCAGTTATTTAATTGAATGGAGCAGTTATTTGATTGAATGGAGCAGTTATTTAATTAAGTGGAGCAGTTATTTAATTGAATGGAGCAGTTATTTAATTGAATGGAGCAGTTATTTAATTGAATGGAGCAGTTATTTAATTGAATGGAGCAGTTATTTAATTGAATGGAGCAGTTATTTAATTGAATGGAGCAGTTATTTAATTAAATGGAGCAGTTATTTAATTGAATGGAGCAGTTATTTAATTGAATGGAGCAGTTATTTAATTGAATGGAGCAGTTATTTAATTGAATGGAGCAGTTATTTAATTGAATGGAGCAGTTATTTAATTGAATGGAGCAGTTATTTAATTGAATGGAGCAGTTATTTAATTAAATGGAGCAGTTATTTAATTGAATGGAGCAGTTATTTGATTGAATGGAGCAGTTATTTAATTAAGTGGAGCAGTTATTTAATTGAATGGAGCAGTTATTTAATTGAATGGAGCAGTTATTTAATTGAATGGAGCTGTTATTTAATTGAATGGAGCAGTTATTTAATTGAATGGAGCAGTTATTTAATTGAATGGAGCAGTTATTTAATTAAATGGAGCAGTTATTTAATTGAATGGAGCAGTTATTTGATTGAATGGAGCAGTTATTTAATTAAGTGGAGCAGTTATTTAATTGAATGGAGCAGTTATTTAATTGAATGGAGCAGTTATTTAATTGAATGGAGCAGTTATTTAATTGAATGGAGCAGTTATTTAATTGAATGGAGCAGTTATTTAATTGAATGGAGCAGTTATTTAATTAAATGGAGCAGTTATTTAATTGAATGGAGCAGTTATTTAATTAAATGGAGCAGTTATTTAATTGGATGGAGCAGTTATTTAATTAAGTGGAGCAGTTATTTATTTGAATGGAACAGTTATTCAATTAAGTGGAGCAGTTATTTAATTGAATGGAGCAGTTATTTAATTGAATGGAGCAGTTATTTAATTGAATGGAGCAGTTATTTAATTGAATGGAGCAGTTATTTAATCGAATGGAGCAGTTATTTAATTGAATGGAGCAGTTATTTAATTGAATGGAGCAGTTATTTAATTAAATGGAGCAGTTATTTAATTGAATGGAGCAGTTATTTAATTGAATGGAGCAGTTATTTAATTAAATGGAGCAGTTATTTAATTGAATGGAGCAGTTATTTAATTAAATGGAGCAGTTATTTAATTAAATGGAGCAGTTATTTAATTGAATGGAGCAGTTATTTAATTAAATGGAGCAGTTATTTAATTGAATGGAGCAGTTATTTAATTAAATGGAACAGTTATTTAATTGAATGGAGCAGTTATTTAATTGAATGGAGCAGTTATTTAATTGAATGGAGCAGTTATTTAATTGAATGGAGCAGTTATTTAATTGAATGGAGCAGTTATTTAATTAAATGGAGCAGTTATTTAATTGAATGGAGCAGTTATTTAATTAAATGGAACAGTTATTTAATTGAATGGAGCAGTTATTTAATTAAATGGAGCAGTTATTTAATTGAATGGAGCAGTTACTTAATTAAATGGAGCAGTTAATAATTAAATGGAGCAGTTATTTAATTGAATGGAGCAGTTACTTAATTAAATGGAGCAGACAAATAGAAGACTCAATGGCCACATTTGAGATCGGTTAAGTCGCATCTATTTACTGTCTAACTGCTCTAACTGATGGCCAAATAGTTACTTCTATTACTGCCTATTTATATGCGTTATTTATAAATGTTATTTAATGCCTATCATCCACTAGCAAGTTATTTTCTCATCTCAGTTCTAGTTAGTCAGTTCTCCACCTGTGTCCACATGAGATAAGGCAAGGAAATGAACTGATAAGCAACACGTTTTACCTAGAGAAACTGCACATGCTATGGGCCAACTGTTGTCTGCCTGTCCGGTCATACATTGTCCTACTGGCATCTGTTCCCAGGCTGTCTAACTTGACCATGTGGACATGAGTAACTGTGAAAACAATGTAGTGCCATAGCTACATAAACTCCTATTGCTGTACATTGCCTAGTTACCTGTGTCCCATTCCTGTAAATTGCCTAGTTACCTGTGTCCCATTCCTGTAAATTGCCTAGTTACCTGTGTCCCATTCCTGTAAATTGCCTAGTTACCTGTGTCCCATTCCTGTAAATTGCCTAGTTACCTGTGTCCCATTCCTGTAAATTGCCTAGTTACCTGTGTCCCATTCCTGTAAATTGCCTAGTTACCTGTAGTCCTATCCCTGTAAATTGTCCTAGTTACCTGTGTCCCATTCCTGTAAATTGTCCTAGTTACCTGTGTCCCATTCCTGTAAATTGCCTAGTTACCTGTGTCCCATTCCTGTAAATTGCCTAGTTACCTGTAGTCCTATCCCTGTAAATTGTCCTAGTTATTACAGGCAATAGAAACCTATATAAATTACCATAGGTTTCTATTGCCCGATTGCGCCCTAATTACGATCACAACTCCGGAAGGGATTGATGTCGTATGGCGGGGGCCCACTGTAACACAAAGTTTTCGCAATAAAATTGGACATAAAGCTACACTTGTTATTAACCATCTATAATGTTGAATTAGTATCTCATAGATACACTGACAGTGAAGATAATTATTTTAGTCAAATAAACTGAATGCAAACTACGAACAGTACTATAATAAGTTAATATTTGATAGGTAACACTTAGCAGATGTAGAATATGAACCGTTTGTCCATGTTAGGGTAAAGCAATAGCCTGTATAGGGTAAATCTGCTCCGAAGCTCTTTAGGTACACCATCAATCCATTGAACGATCCATTTTAGGGTAAAATCTACAGAAACACAAATATAAGAGTGTTGCCGCAAATAAAGGGAAACTCCCACATTAATTGTTTGGTCCTTATTAAGCCTATGCCTATCTAGGAATTAATGACTTATTATATCTACACCTAAATAGGAATTAATGATTTATTGAGCAATGAAATTCATCGCAGCAATATTTAGTAAAGCAGTGTTAAATATAGAGCTACATATTCTTAAATTCAAATCGCAACCCACAAACATTATGAACATTTATATCCCAGTTAGATGCTTTTAAATTTCGTTAAAAGCATGAATGGCCTACGTAAATTAACACTTAGATAATTAGAGACACTGAAGTGCATCGCACTGAACACTTCGAAGCTCTTGAAACACATAAGTATATTATTGTTGATGCAGTTAAGTATTTCACTCTTTGACACTACCTATATGGGTAGTGTCTATAGCGGGTATTCTGCCTCTAGCGTCAAATGGTATTCTGCCTATAGCGTCAAATGGTATTCTGCCTATAGCGTCAAATGGTATTCTGCCTATAGCGTCAAATGGTACTCTGTCTATAGCGTCAACTGGTACTCTGCCTATAGCGTCAACTGGTACTCTGCCTATAGCGTCAAATGGTACTCTGCCTATAGCGTCAACTGGTACTCTGCCTATAGCGTCAAATGGTATTCTGCCTATAGCGTCAAATGGTACTCTGCCTATAGCGTCAAATGGTACTCTGTCTATAGCGTCAAATGGTACTCTGCCTATAGCGTCAAATGGTACTCTGCCTATATAGCGTCAAATGGTACTCTGCCTATAGCGTCAAATGGTACTCTGCCTATAGCGGCAAATGGTACTCTGCCTATAGCGTCAAATGGTACTCTGCCTATAGCGGCAAATGGTACTCTGCCTATAGCGTCAAATGGTACTCTGCCTATAGCGTCAAATGGTACTCTGCCTATAGCGTCAAATGGTACTCTGCCTATAGCGTCAAATGGTATTCTGCCTATAGTGTCAAATGGTACTCTGCCTATAGTGTCAAATGGTACTCTGCCTATAGTATCAAATGGTATTCTGCCTATAGAGTCAAATGGTATTCTGCCTATAGAGTCAAATGGTATTCTGCCTATAGTGTCAAATGGTATTCTGCCTATAGAGTCAAATGGTACTCTGCCTATAGAGTCAAATGGTACTCTGCCTATAGAGTCAAATGGTACTCTGCCTATAGAGTCAAATGGTACTCTGCCTATAGAGTCAAATGGTACTCTGTCTATAGTGTCAAATGGTACTCTGCCTATAGTGTCAAATGGTACTCTGCCTATAGTGTCAAATGGGACTCTGGCTAAAGAAATGAATGTCTCAAATGAAGTAGATATAAAAAGTTATAGGATATGTTGATGTCACCGTGTAGAGCGTGTGAAGTGAAGTGCAGTATTTTGAAGTTTTTATTAACAAAATTCCAAAAGGAAACACAAATTTTCTAAATTTGATGCAAAAATGTTTCCAAAAACATTGATTAACATTTACTAAATTTAGTGCTTCTTATTTCTAATGGCGTTTGAATCGATGTTTGGTTTGAAATGAAGAACAAGACCAGGTGCGTCGACAGGGACATAGTATGACTAAATAGGTACTATTCATTAATTTCAATCAAGTGAAAGAGAGGGGTTCAAACTAGGGTAACTTATGAAAACTTCCGGGGTAAAAAATGAAAATGGTTTCGATTTTCTTTGCCTCATAGATGTTCTTCTTCAGTGATAATTTTTTTCTTCTAATTTTCAAAAACATTAACATTAACTGCAGTTGCTTAGCCATTTAATAATAGGAGACAAATTAGCAAGTCAATAGGTAACTACATAACTACGCCTCTGAGGGATAATATTTTCATCATCCAAATGAATAGAATTTGGCAAATATTAAATATAAGGAACCTATGAAAGAGAATAACTAGTAATAAATTTGTGAACTGTAATCACTTATTTCGTGTGAGTAATGAATGCATTAATTATAGAGTAAAATGAAAAGGGAGATATTGGGTAGGAATATTTTACACGTAATATTGCTATGTAGCAATCAAAAGTATATCATTTCATTACACACATCTTTAGTATTAAATTTCTATTTGAGATTTAAATAGTGATTGGGAAGAAATGTTGAAGCTTCTGTTCATTTTCTACTCCTAAAGACAATACCTTCTTATTTAACTTTGGCAGTAGAATGTTAAAGTACAGTGTTTATTTACTTCGAGCTTCTTACTGCAAGTTAACACACCAATATATTTCCAACCACTATCTCACTATTCAATCTATGTTCTCCTCTAATGGTTTAGCGTATGGACACTGTACAGCTGTAACATGTGCGAAGTACAGTTAGCAGCTGTACTGACAGATGTAATGTTACATGCTGCAGCACCAGTCAGCTGTCAGGTGGCTTGCAGCCGTGAGCAAGCAGAGAAACTATAACTACCCCCCCCCCCCCCCTAGCAAGAAAATAGGAATGTGTCTTGCCACAGTGAAGTGAAGAGTGAGTGAAACAATAAAGCAATGAGAGACAACTAAAGTACTAAATAGTTATCAGATAAAGAAACAAATAAAGTGAAACAATGACAGAACAAAGTATTGAAAGATAGGCTGTACTATATAGTACCTACACATGATAGTAAGATGTAGGTTGTACTATATAGTACCTACAGGTGATAGTAAGATGTAGGTTGTACTATATAGTACCTACAGGTGATAGTAAGATGTAGGCTGTACTATATAGTACCTACACATGATAGTAAGATGTAGGTTGTACTATATAGTACCTACAGGTGATAGTAAGATGTAGGCTGTACTATATAGTACCTACACATGATAGTAAGATGTAGGTTGTACTATATAGTACCTACAGGTGATAGTAAGATGTAGGCTGTACTATATAGTACCTACAGGTGATAGTAAGGTGTAGGCTGTACTATATAGTACCTACAGGTGATAGTAAGATGTAGGTTGTACTATATATAGTACCTACAGGTGATAGTAAGATGTAGGTTGTACTATATATAGTACCTACAGGTGATAGTAAGGTGTAGGTTGTACTATATAGTACCTACAGGTGATAGTAAGGTGTAGGTTGTACTATAGTGGCAGATGATAGTAGCAGGTGTACTATAGAAGGTACAGCAGCTTGCTGTTCTCTCAGCCAATGACAGGCAGGCATCTGCTGTGTGTGTGTGTACGTTTGTGTGTCTCTACTGTGACAATGAGTACAATCACTACCTCAAGCAAATTGGATTTAAATAGCGCGAAAGTGAAGCTCCGTAAGATGCATATGATTGTTGTTCTAACTAATTAAGAATATATCCCTTCTTGAATTATTTAGCAGGATTGTAATTTTCAAATTTTACATGAAAATCGTACACATATGCGAGAAATATCTTAATGCGTGGTGAATTTTTAGAATTCTAAATATGAAATTCTATATTTACTCTTTTAATAACTATTATGTAAAATGCAAAATTAAACAAAATATTATTTTGAAAAGACGACTTTCTTGTTGTATCAACTTGTACAAAGTTTTTTTAATTAATTCTAAAAGTTATTACCTAATTAACAATCAAGAACATTAATTAAATTATTCTGTTTAAAATGAAACCTGTAACATTTTTAGTAATTTGTAAAATGAAAGTAACTACCTATTGTATTACACTATTTTATTTAATGAAATAACACAGAGTAGCTTTTCTGCGTCCATGCACCTGAATCCGTCAATTCGATTGAGAGTTAGTTTTCATATAATGTTTTTTTTTATTATACGAGAGCACGAGGTAGCTTTTACGCATCAACGAGCACATAAATATCCTATGCATGGAATTTGAAAAATAACGTATGGTACACTGTAGGTAGGTACACTGTAGGTAGTAGGTACACTGTAGGTAGTAGGTACAATGTAGGTAGTAGGTACACTGTAGGTAGTAGGTACACTGTAGGTAGTAGGTACACTGTAGGTAGTAGGTACACTGTAGGTAGTAGGTACAATGTAGGTAGTAGGTACACTGTAGGTAGTAGGTACACTGTAGGTAGTAGGTACAATGTAGGTAGTAGGTACAATGTAGGTAGTAGGTACACTGTAGGTAGTAGGTACACTGTAGGTAGTAGGTACACTGTAGGTAGTAGGTACACTGTAGGTAGTAGGTACACTGTAGGTAGTAGGTACACTGTAGGTAGTAGGTACAATGTAGGTAGTAGGTACACTGTAGGTAGTAGGTACACTGTAGGTAGTAGGTACACTGTAGGTAGTAGGTACACTGTAGGTAGTAGGTACAATGTAGGTAGTAGGTACACTGTAGGTAGTAGGTACACTGTAGGTAGTAGGTACACTGTAGGTAGTAGGTACAATGTAGGTAGTAGGTACACTGTAGGTAGTAGGTACACTGTAGGTAGTAGGTACACTGTAGGTAGTAGGTACAATGTAGGTAGTAGGTACACTGTAGGTAGTAGGTACACTGTAGGTAGTAGGTACAATGTAGGTAGTAGGTACAATGTAGGTAGTAGGTACACTGTAGGTAGTAGGTACACTGTAGGTAGTAGGTACACTGTAGGTAGTAGGTACACTGTAGGTAGTAGGTACACTGTAGGTAGTAGGTACAATGTAGGTAGTAGGTACACTGTAGGTAGTAGGTACACTGTAGGTAGTAGGTACACTGTAGGTAGTAGGTACAATGTAGGTAGTAGGTACACTGTAGGTTGTAGGTACAATGTAGGTAGTAGGTACACTGTAGGTAGTAGGTACACTGTAGGTAGTAGGTACACTGTAGGTAGTAGGTACAATGTAGGTAGTAGGTACACTGTAGGTAGTAGGTACAATGTAGGTAGTAGGTACACTGTAGGTAGTAGGTACACTGTAGGTAGTAGGTACACTGTAGGTAGTAGGTACACTGTAGGTAGTAGGTACACTGTAGGTAGTAGGTACACTGTAGGTAGTAGGTACAATGTAGGTAGTAGGTACACTGTAGTTAGTAGGTACACTAAAGTTAGTAGGTACACTGTAGGTAGTAGGTACACTGTAGGTAGTAGGTACAATGTAGGTAGTAGGTACACTGTAGGTAGTAGGTACACTGTAGGTAGTAGGTACACTGTAGGTAGTAGGTACAATGTAGGTAGTAGGTACACTGTAGGTAGTAGGTACACTGTAGGTAGGTACACTGTAGGTAGTAGGTACACTGTAGGTAGTAGGTACACTGTCGGTAGTAGGTACACTGTAGGTAGTAGGTACAATGTAGGTAGTAGGTACACTGTAGGTAGTAGGTACACTGTAGGTAGGTACACTGTAGGTAGTAGGTACACTGTAGGTAGGTACACTGTCGGTAGTAGGTACACTGTCGGTAGTAGGTACACTGTAGGTAGTAGGTACACTGTAGGTAGGTACACTGTAGGTAGGTACACTGTAGGTAGTAGGTACACTGTAGGTAGTAGGTACACTGTAGGTAGTAGGTACACTGTAGGTAGTAGGTACACTGTAGGTAGTAGGTACACTGTAGGTAGTAGGAACACTGTAGGTAGTAGGTACACTGTAGGTAGTAGGTACACTGTCGTTAGTAGGTACACTGTAGGTAGGTACACTGTAGGTAGTAGGTACACTGTAGGTAGTAGGTACACTGTAGGTAGGTACACTGTAGGTAGTAGGTACACTGTAGGTAGGTACACTAAAGTTAGTAGGTACACTGTAGGTAGGTACACTACAGTTAGTAGGTACACTGTAGGTAGGTACACTGTCGGTAGTAGGTACACTGTAGGTAGTAGGTACACTGTAGGTAGGTACACTGTAGTTAGTAGGTACACTAAAGTTAGTAGGTACACTGTCGGTAGTAGGTACACTGTAGGTAGTAGGTACACTGTCGGTAGTAGGTACACTGTAGGTAGTAGGTACACTGTCGGTAGTAGGTACACTGTAGGTAGGTACACTGTAGGTAGTAGGTACAATGTAGGTAGTAGGTACACTGTAGGTAGTAGGTACACTGTAGGTAGTAGGTACACTGTAGGTAGTAGGTACAATGTAGGTAGTAGGTACACTGTAGTTAGTAGGTACACTAAAGTTAGTAGGTACACTGTCGGTAGTAGGTACACTGTAGGTAGATACACAGTAGGTAGATACACTGTAGGTAGATACACTGTAGGTAGGTACATTGTAGGTAGGTACACTGTAGGTAGGTACACTGTAGGTAGATACACTGTAGGTAGGTACATTGTAGGTAGGTACACTGTAGGTAGGTACACTGTAGGTAGGTACACTGTAGGTAGATACACTGTAGGTAGGTACACTGTAGGTAGATACACTGTAGGTAGATACACTGTAGGTAGATACACTGTAGGTAGGTACACTGTAGGTAGGTACACTGTAGGTAGATACACTGTAGGTAGGTACACTGTAGGTAGATACACTGTAGGTAGGTACACTGTAGGTAGGTACACTGTAGGTAGATACACTGTAGGTAGGTACACTGTAGGTAGGTACACTGTAGGTAGGTACACTGTAGGTAGGTACACTGTAGGTAGGTACACTGTAGGTAGGTACACTGTAGGTAGGTACACTGTAGGTAGGTACATTGTAGGTAGGTACACTGTAGATAGGTACACTGTAGGTAGGTACACTGTAGGTAGGTACACTGTGGGTAGGTACACTGTAGGTAGGTACACTGTAGGTAGGTACACTGTAGGTAGGTACACTGTAGGTAGGTACACTGTAGGTAGGTACACTGTAGATAGGTACACTGTAGGTAGGTACACTGTAGGTAGGTACACTGTAGGTAGGTACACTGTAGGTAGGTACACTGTAGGTAGGTACACTGTAGGTAGTAGGTACACTGTAGGTAGGTACACTGTAGGTAGGTACACTGTAGGTAGGTACACTGTTGATAGGTACACTGTAGGTAGGTACACTGTAGGTAGGTACACTGTAGGTAGGTACACTGTAGGTAGGTACACTGTAGGTAGGTACACTGTAGGTAGGTACACTGTAGGTAGGTACACTGTAGATAGGTACACTGTAGGTAGGTACACTGTAGGTAGTAGGTACACTGTAGATAGGTACACTGTAGGTAGGTACACTGTAGGTAGTAGGTACACTGTAGGTAGGTACACTGTAGGTAGGTACACTGTAGGTAGGTAGGTACACTGTAGGTAGGTACACTGTAGGTAGGTACACTGTAGGTAGGTACACTGTAGGTAGGTACACTGTAAGTGCATTGGGTACATGCATGGAAAGGTCTTCCGCATGTGAAACAATGTGCTACACAGGAGGAAAATGAAGCGCCTATTTTTTGAGTGCTTGTCATGCATAGGTAGGTAGTAGGGTACATTGAAGCCATTGGGATGAACCCTGAATGAACATCAGATGTGAAATGAAGGGAATGAGTGCTATGACACACCTGAGTGTGTCGAAAATAAGAGTGGATAAATGTGTGTCACAATGAATGTATCGATAGTGTGTCAGAGTAACACACCCTGAAGTATCCTTTTTAAGGTTCTAGGAAAATTGTGGTCTCGGAACTTTCGGTCTGAGGTAAAATATAACTTATAAGTTACATTATATGTATCAGGGGTGTGCTCCCCCACCCCCGGGCCCCTGCCAGATTATTAAACAATAAATTGAAGTGTGCTGCACAACAAACTAGCGGAAACAACAAACTACATAACGGGCATTTAAGTTTTGAGTTTCAAAATAATCTTCGTTTCACTCCGATACCGAAAGTTCCAGACCAAAATTTTTGAGACCGAAATTTCAAGCCACGTTTTTTAGACTAACTGAAAATTATAATTTAGTGAGTTAGAGTACTTTTAGATATAAAAAAATTGTGACTTCAAAATAGAGCAGTTATTTCAGATTTCACTTCTGCTCAACTGAAAAAGGCCGTACACACGTAGGGTTTTTAAGTCTGTCCACCAGACTTTTTGCTAAGCTCCTCCTACTTTTTCCACGAGAATATAAGAAAAAACTATAAAATTATTAATTATTTCAGTCGGTATCCATAATACCTGCAGATATCATGGATACCTACTTAAATAAATAATAATCATATCGTTTTTTCTTATATTCTCGTGGAAAAAGTAGGAGGAGCTTAGCAAAAAGTCTGGTGGAAAGACTTAAAAAACCTTAAGGGTCTATAGGAGTTGTTTAGCAATGATATTTATTACTTTATATGAGTTAGTAAATCTTTTCCATAAATGTTAGACAGAATGAATTGGAGGAGGCAATTAACCTCATGTTTTATTTAGCGCAGAGGGTTAGTTGTTGGTAACTCTATGGAAATAATAACCTTTGAAAGTATTGTATTCCTTAATGGAATTTTAGACTATGTTAATGTAGGACTAATTCATTTTGAGCCTTTGTCTGATTCATTATTTAATTTGAGTACACATAATTTAAACTACCTTTACACATAATTTAAACTTATTTACCTTATTCCTTAGAATTTGATGCCAATTAATGAAGTTTAATTAATTAAGTGGTGAATTGTTTATTTATTTGAGAAGTAACGTAGCGGTAAATTAAACAAATATATTTTTCTCATCGGTCATTATAGTTACACACGAAAATAAATGACTGCCCAGGAGTGATTAATAACCACGCTACCATTTAAATGAAAAAAACTTAACTATTGAAATTATTTTTGATTTTTGTAAAAAAATATGAATGATTTCATAATTAAAATAAAGAACAATTAAAGACTCCGGGAACCTACTAATATACAAGTTTATTTTATGTGTGTGGGAATTAGACTCTTGAACAGAAATATGTCATACCAACACACTTAGGAGAAATGTGTAGCCCCGAAGTGTATCTAGGTACCGTTAATTGCGCATCCCTTTTATCAGGTATTTCCGATGTGTGCTGTGGTAATTATGAATGTTCATTAGATGCTTGACATAGTTTGCACCTAGCACATGTTGCCATTGGTAGACATAGAGGAGTACTTACCCGAGTGCCAACTGTTGAGGAGAAACCGCAAGAGGGGCAGCTGATAACCGGACAAACTCTACAGAGTGGTGCGCAACTGTTACCAACACTGTAGTGTGGTGCGCAACTGTTACCAACACTGTAGTGTGGTGCGCAACTGTTACCAACACTGTAGTGTGGTGCGCAACTGTTACCAACACTGTAGTGTGGTGCGCAACTGTTACCAACACTGTAGTGGGGTGCACAACTGTTACCAACACTGTAGTGTGGTGCGCAACTGTTATCAACACTGTAGTGGGGTGCGAAACTGTTACCAACACTGTAGTGTGGTGCGCAACTGTTACCAACACTGTAGTGTGGTGCGCAACTGTTACCAACACTGTAGTGGGGTGCACAACTGTTACCAACACTGTAGTGTGGTGCGCAACTGTTATCAACACTGTAGTGGGGTGCGAAACTGTTACCAACACTGTAGTGTGGTGCGCAACTGTTATCAGCACAGTAGTGTGGTGCGCAACTGTTACCAACACTGTAGTGTGGTGCGCAACTGTTACCAACACTGTAGTGTGGTGTGCAACTGTTACCAACACTGTAGTGTGGTGCGCAACTGTTACCAGCACTGTAGTGTGGTGCGCAACTGTTACCAACACTGTAGTGTGGTGCGCAACTGTTATCAACACTGTAGTGTGGTGCGCAACTGTTATCAGCACTGTGGTGTGGTGCGCAACTGTTATCAGCACTGTAGTGTGGTGCGCAACTGTTACCAACACTGTAGTGTGGTGCGCAACTGTTACCAACACTGTAGTGTGGTGCGCAACTGTTATCAACACTGTAGTGTGGTGCGCAACTGTTATCAACACTGTAGTGTGGTGCGCAACTGTTATCAACACTGTAGTGTGGTGCGCAACTGTTACCAACACTGTAGTGTGGTGCGCAACTGTTACCAACACTGTAGTGGGGTGCACAACTGTTACCAACACTGTAGTGTGGTGCGCAACTGGTAATAGTGTGGTGTGCAACTGGTAATAGTGTGGTGCGCAACTGGTAATAGTGTGGTGTGCAACTGGTAATAGTGTGGTGCGCAACTGGTAATAGTGTGGTGCGCAACTGGTAAAAGTGTGGTGCGCAACTGGTAATAGTGTGGTGTGCAACTGGTAATAGTGTGGTGCGCAACTGGTAATAGTGTGGTGCGCAACTGGTAATAGTGTGGTGCGCAACTGGTAATAGTGTGGTGCGCAACTGGTAATAGTGTGGTGCGCAACTGGTAATAGTGTGGTGCGCAACTGGTAATAGTGTGGTGCGCAACTGGTAATAGTGTGGTGCGCAACTGGTAATAGTGTGGTGCGCAACTGGTAATAGTGTGGTGCGCAACTGGTAATAGTGTGGTGCGCAACTGGTAATAGTGTGGTGCGCAACTGGTAATAGTGTGGTGCGCAACTGGTAATAGTGTGGTGCGCAACTGGTAATAGTGTGGTGCGCAACTGGTAATAGTGTGGTGCGCAACTGGTAATAGTGTGGTGCGCAACTGGTAATAGTGTGGTGCGCAACTGGTAATAGTGTGGTGCGCAACTGGTAATAGTGTGGTGCGCAACTGGTAATAGTGTGGTGCGCAACTGGTAATAGTGTGGTGCGCAACTGGTAATAGTGTGGTGCGCAACTGGTAATAGTGTGGTGCGCAACTGGTAATAGTGTGGTGCGCAACTGGTAATAGTGTGGTGCGCAACTGGTAATAGTGTGGTGCGCAACTGGTAATAGTGTGGTGCGCAACTGGTAATAGTGTGGTGCGCAACTGGTAATAGTGTGGTGCGCAACTGGTAATAGTGTGGTGCGCAACTGGTAATAGTGTGGTGCGCAACTGGTAATAGTGTGGTGCGCAACTGGTAATAGTGTGGTGCGCAACTGGTAATAGTGTGGTGCGCAACTGGTAATAGTGTGGTGCGCAACTAGTAATAGTGTGGTGCGCAACTGGTAATAGTGTGGTGCGCAACTGGTAATAGTGTGGTGCGCAACTGGTAATAGTGTGGTGCGCAACTGGTAATAGTGTGGTGCGCAACTGGTAATAGTGTGGTGCGCAACTGGTAATAGTGTGGTGCGCAACTGGTAATAGTGTGGTGCGCAACTGGTAATAGTGTGGTGCGCAACTGGTAATAGTGTGGTGCGCAACTGGTAATAGTGTGGTGCGCAACTGGTAATAGTGTGGTGCGCAACTGGTAATAGTGTGGTGCGCAACTGGTAATAGTGTGGTGCGCAACTGGTAATAGTGTGGTGCGCAACTAGTAATAGTGTGGTGCGCAACTGGTAATAGTGTGGTGCGCAACTGGTAATAGTGTGGTGCGCAACTGGTATTTGCATGATGCACTGAAATTGTGAATACGCACCTTGCTGAAATAATTTTTAGCAAATAAGCTTAATAGAAAATACGGAAATGATGCACAGTGACATAATATACATGATAGCATATAACTGTTTGTATAAGTAACTTTAAGCAGTTAATTCAAATTTGAGTTTTCTCTATAGTTTTGTTATATCTTTATCTTGAACTAATATATAGTATCATTCTACAATTTGAAAGTTTTTAATACCATTTTACTTTACTTTATACAGTTGTGCTGTAGTTGAGTTGGGCCCTTTCTGTTGTTATCTGTGTTGCTTCCTGCAGAGTCAGTGCACACAATGCCATCACGCGACACTGTGCAAAGGTCACGATTGCAACTGATCCTGGCGTGACATGCCAGGCGACAAACTGTCTCAAACAACACTATTGTTATACACTTCTCGTCTGGAGTCTGTCTGATGTTATGAAATGAAACTCCAAATCGGGATAAACTCCTTGACTGCAGACTTTGCGGCTCATTCTAGCGATAGAGAGTCCATCTGTGAACATTGCAAAGAGTCTATTTTTGGGTGCATTAACTGATTATAGGACCACTATTTACCATATCCATCACCTCTTTTATGCCTCCACTGTTGTTTCAAGAGAAATATTACTAACTGTTGCCTACTGAAAGAATTCATGGGATATTTCCGTTAATTTGAACCCCTTGCTGTAAATATATGGTGAATATTCAAAGTTATTTCTCTCATGAATAAATGTAATGAATGCATACTCACTTCAATTCATTCTAAGTCTAAAGTGGCAAAGGAAATGCTTCGTTAGACGTTCCTCTCATTAGTATTTAGCAGACGTTAGCCAGAGGTGTGACTGAGAGGCCATGTGTTGACCACAGGGTCACAGCCTGGTCAATATACCCCTACAAACAATGACATTTCTTGTCACATGACTAATACACCTCAACTAAATGTGTCACATACTAGGACATTCTCTTTGTAGAATAATATTAAGATGCTTATTAATTCTATTGTGAACATACATCAAGTGGATTACGAAGAAAAAGAAAAGTACTATGAGAGTTAGGTAATTACATCGTTACTATTTCTTAGTCTCATCCGCCTGATCTCTATGTGTTGTTTTCATTCTCTAGTATCTGAGAGATGCACATGTGACGGTAGAGCTCTCTTACTCGATATGGCAATGCCATGTGTTATCTCAGAGTGGCATATGGGACATATATGGCACATACCATAAGAGCTAGCAGTGATAAGCATGAATTATGGCTAACTAAACAACAAGCAACATGTACATATCTTGTAAATGTGATGACATCTTGAAAACACTCCACCATTTGTTCAACTTTTTCTTTTTCAATGGATTAGTTCAATTGATAGTGTCAGTTTTTTGGAGATTTTCCCCTTCATATAAATCTCCATATTGCGAGTCATTTTAGAGTTGTGTTCTGTTTGCTAGTTCATTTTGGTCACTTCTATCTAACAATCAATGAAAACAAAACTGCCTTTCACATTTCCCCTGCAGACTCTAAACTACAATATAAATAAAGTAATAAAATGTGCTGCACACATGCTGTGTGTGTTATAACCCAAATCTTTTTGTTACCCCTATTCACCTACGTGTACATAAGTGCCCGAATTTACCTACTTACTAGCCATGATTGGTAGTAAATATTAGACACATTGTCTGCTCTTTGGGGCTTCAGTGGACGCGCTTGACATAATTGGAATAAGAGAAAGATTATTTCATCTGATATGAAACTTACAAAACATCTTTTACTACGAATTATGATGTGCATAATCTTTAAATTACTCGCGTATGGTTACTTGCTGTCCACTGAGTGTCATATGGTGCAGGTAATTCTAATTACCTACACCATCAGGTAGGTATCTCAACTGCATCATCACGGATGTTGTTAGCGCTGCACGCCACCTGGAAGACGCGTTTCGTATCTAAATAATTGTAAGCTCACTGATCATCATTACGAGAACTAACGTCTAGCCGAGTGGTTGTGAGTGCTTGCCGCTCTCTCCAGTCTTCAAGTTCTGTGTTGTGATTGCCTTAGAGGAGTGCCATCAGCTGCTGCCACTAGATATTCACTGACTGAAAACACATGGAATGAACTGTTCCATTTTGACTGTCATTCCCGTGCAGTGAAATCTTTGTTAGTGTTTTTAATTACAGCTGTAGAGTGAATGTATAGCGGCGTCGTAAGAGGACAGAGCCCCGGCCATCTGTTCCTGTGAGTGCCTAACACATGACATTTAGACTTCTGTTACAGAGCCATCTGGCCTCTCTAGTCTTCACGTACTAAACATTAGCCAGTTACCCACTCATCTTTGAAGAATCTGGTTATTATTCAGTGAGAAAATTAGAACAGTGATAAGAAACGTATGTTATCAATAGGTGCTGATTGTGATACGTTCCGAAGAGGTCACACCACTATAATTCATCAAGGTGATTTTCATGAATGATACAAACTTCATTCATGATCTTTGCCATTCATAATCACTCGTCCTCTCTGATGAGTCATCAAAAAACGACTTAATCTTTTTTGTTGGCACTACTTATGCGATCAGTGAGTAACACAAATTATTAGATAACATCACTCTAAGACATTAGTTTGATATCTAATTGAATACACATTTTGAAACGCCATTATAATGAAAGATCTTTTGGTAAAAGATAATCCTAAAATAATGGATTTTAAAAATTCTTCTTTCTCTAATTCCTCTTCCTCGTCTTCTGCATCGTCGTCGAGCTCTTCATCACCAGTGAATATCCAGAATACTGGCGAAGAAATGATGCTTGGCAATTCCCCAGTGTCAAGCTTAACATCAAACCATGCTCCTTCTCCCTCAAATTTCAAAATAGACTTTTCTGGTTATCAGCAAAATCTGTCACAGCTCCAACAAGACATGTCCCAGCTGCAGCAGGGAATTGCCCAGGTTTCTATCGCTGCAGAAGGAGACTCTTCCCTTCAAAATGAATATCTGGGGCGTTTACAAGAGCTCATACCTTGGGTGCCAACTGGTGAGAGTTTGTCGAAGTTACAGGTGGTACAAGCTGTGATAGACTATATTAATTTGCTGCAAGACCAGCTGGAGACTGCTAGCGAGGAGAAGAAACACGAAGAGACAGTAGATAATTATTGTAGAGGAGGTGAGTCATCTGCTGCAAGTAGCTCAACAGCCCTGACATCACGTGCACAAGAGTCCACTGTAACGAATGGCACCCCCAGCCACCTGTTCAACCAACAGCAATTGGTGGTCAGTGACCTCACAACTACAAGCCATGGGAGTGGAATATCTCCCCAACATTCCCCTGCAATCAGGCATGTCTTCCCCACTCCCTCTTATCAATCTTCTTCGACAGGCAACTTTAAGAATACATCCCAGATGTTGACAGGTGTTATGCCAAGATCCACGGAGAATGATATTCACTGTGACAACTTTACCGGTTCTTTCCAGAGCTCAAATTCGAGCATTGCTCATATTCAAGACTGCAATGGCTCTTACTCGTATAATGAACTGCAGCATGGACAACCACAACAATCTTCTATTTTCCCTTTCCCAGCACCACCGAGTCCACAATCAATAAAAGCAGCAAGAAAGAAGAGGTTGCACAGCAAGAAGCAACAGCAAGAAATATTGCAGCAACAACAACAACTACATATTCAAGAATCCTCACAAAATAATTCATTCGTGTACAACAACGTTATTGGATCATCCTAATAAGAAAATGTATTACCTATCATTTCAGTATTAAAAAGCTTCATAGCATTGTATATAGTCCAGATGTTTTAGTTGATGCATCGCGTAGCTACGGTTTATCAAACTATGGGCAGCATATTACTGACCTGCCAAATTAGGAGGAAAACTAGTTGATCACCTACCCTTCTCACCCATCTCGTTACTACACCATCCCTTCTCCACCATTATCAACCTACCTACAGTGCCATCTGTTCATTTATTATACATTTTCATTGCTAGGTAGTGCTTTAATCAACTCAGACAATGTATTTGAACATTATTCTTATAATTTTATTAATATACTATATACACTGTAGATGTTTGCAATTTTGTGCAATACATAAATTTTACATATGACATACAATTTAGTTATGTATATATTGTTCTAGGGTGCTTTGACTTTGACAAATATGAGGAAAGATAGTAACCACCTGTGAATATAAAACAGTTACGAACACAATCACTTATCCAAACATCTGGAAAATAAGTGAATAGTCAGCACTCCACTTTCCCTCACGGACTGTCCCCAAGCTTTCTAACAATGATTCCTCTAAAGAACTGGTCAACAGATGGAATGAAACAAGAAGCATTCCATCGTGATTCCATTGTAAAGTGACCTTATTACAGACTCCCATGTGGTGCAAATATTTACCGTAGTTAACGCTCACACGCACACCAGGTGGCACTACTTCCGCTTGATGAGCGCCAAATAAATTTCCCGCCAAATATGGCATTGCGAACATATGGAGCCTCTGAGAGAGTGAGCAAATACCATGGCAATAAAAGGCCTTAAATGTGCTCACGTATAATATATGGCACATGTTGATGTCTACTATGCCTACCTACGGAGATGAGCATATGGTACAGATAACTACGTCAGGAAATCTCTCAATTCATCTATTGCCTTGAGAAGAAAGTAGATTGACAGAATGCAAACCACGCTATTTTCTAAGTACACACCATAAAATGAGTGTAACTATGAACTGATGATTCAATCATTATTGCCACAATGATCATATTATGAAAGTCTCAGCAACTGGACGAGTGATCATCTGATATAATGGATGACTCAAAGTATTTTTTCAAGTATGGTTGACAAGTTTTGTTCACGGTTGCTTTGACTCACCAGCTGTTCACCTCAGAGAGCAGCATCTCTACTAAAAATCTCAGGTCAGTGATAACCCGTACAGCATTCACAAACTTCTTTCTTCATTGAAATCTTTAAATGAATTGATTCAATTTATTGGACAACTGGAGAATGAATTGAATTTAAGAATCTAATTTCTTCTACCAATATCTGTCGTTACATAGAAATAATAGGCAAAATAATTTAATTAGTTTAGTGGATGTTTTTCTAATAATTTTGTTCTTTTTCAGATGTGCTTGACCGAAGGGAGAGCTGACTTCTTTTCAGTGTGATCTTCGCGCACCTTCTTCGTAAGAGTTAACACGGAGGCAAATTACGAACATGACCATGAAATAATCAATCACAATACAGTTAGTTAGTAACGATAGTAAGTAGACTGACAATGGAGTGAGGGAATTAAAGAATTATTGTTATGGATCTCCTGTATGTAATTAAAATGCAATTATGTTATTATATCTCAGAGCTGTTAGATAATTCCATCTTATGAATATTGTATTGTTTAAGAATGTTATTTATTCTGTACTAATTGAAATAGATATTAATGTTTAGAGGAGGCTATTTAATTACTGTAAGGTGTTTCTGTTGAGTAAATTTTCCTTTGCTGTTTGTACATAAGGAATAAATTATGTTAAACAATACTCATTTATTAGCTCTATTCGTTAGGAGAATAAATTAAGAATATTTCTTCTGTCTTTATTCATTCATACAATTGAAGTACAAACCATTTGATATACTAATGAGAGTTAAAACTGTATGGTACAAAACTTACTCTATTTGTACATTGAGACTATATATATATATATTTGAAAGAAAAAGGAGAGTTCTTTTCACGTACCATCAAGTTAAAAAGTATGTATTCTTATTTAGACAACAACTCTCCCTTATCTTTAGAGCGAAAATTAAATGAAGTAACTTATGAAAATATAAAACTGAGATCCAATGCAGCTACAGTAAAACAAAATGTAAAGAGCAAAGTTAAAATAATCTACATTGAGAAATTAAACATTAGAATCTGCTACTGCACATTTTATGACATAGATATTAGAAGTAGCATTGAAATCATAATAAGACATGTAGTAGAATGAGGTTCATATCACACTAAGTCACATTAGGAAATTTACAAATCCGAGATCTCAAGAAACGAGTCGCCAAGAAGCTAAAAAGTAGATGTCAAGTTTTACACTTTAGGTGAGAAGTAATTTGCCTTACTTTACAGATTGGCTAAAATGAAATAATGCTAGCGACTACAAAAGTAAAAGTAGACATTCTGCTATTTTCTCTTCTGCTGATTGAGTTTCTTCGGAGGATTCCACCTGTGGAGAAAGAAATAAACCTTTAAATGGAGGGAGAAAAGTAACATAGCTCGAACAATAAGTAATGTATTAGCAAATTAATTCCTGATCATTAATCTAAAAGAGGAAAAGTTAATTCTAAATACAATATTTGCTCACCATTCCCTGTACTGAGATTTGAAATGAGTTACTTAAGAAGTAGGAGAATATATCAACAATTTACAGTTGGCAGTGAATTTGATCGCTAAGTCCTAATGATCGGAATCAAAGATTGAATGACAAAATTGATACTTTTGCAGTCACATTAAACATTAGTTTGTTAGCACCAGTGTAACAAATTCTAAACTTTGTTTATTTGAATTTGATATTACTTTTTATGACATGATGTGACAGAAAACCACAATTAACAGAATCGAAGTAAATTTTAGTACTATATTGAAAAGATGAGACTAAGAATTTGAATGAATTTACAAAATGAACTATAGGGTGAATTCAAAATTATCGGTAGGTTTCACATCTTTAGTCATATAAGAAACGATATTAGAATTAAATGTCTGTCATAGCTATATAATATATGATAGAAGATGTGAAACCGTTCGTAACTTAGCCTATCTGTTAGAAATGAGTAGTTAAACTAGCACTAGACTACCTAATGCAAGCGGGATCTACAGTGAGTCTGGGTCTGTTGAACTGAGGAGAGTTGATGAAGTCTTCCACAGCCTTTGGGGTGACACAGACCACGTGCTGCCCCTTCCAGTACTTCGTGAGGTTGATTGCCTGCAGAGTAGAAATGATGTCTGCCTGCGTGAAGCTGGTCATCTGACTACAAACACAAAGAGTAAAGTCCATTAAATGAAAACGTACAGATTCAAACATCAGATAATTGGACCATACATTAAGTCCTGATGCACAAATCAAATATAAAGGGCCGTACACACGTAGGGTTTTTTAAATCTTTCCACCAGCCTTTTTGCTAAGCTCCTCCTACTTTTTCCATGAGAATATAAGAAAGTGATACCTGCAGGTATCATGGATACCAACTAAAATAAATAATAATTATATCGTTTTTTCTTATATTCTCGTGGAAAAAGTAGGAGGAGCTTAGCAAAAAAAAAATGGTGGAAAGTCTTAAAAACCCAGCGTGAGTACGGCCCTTAGTAGAACTAAGAAACAGTCCATTTTGACATATATTTCCTCGTTCATATGATATATTTTTAGAGTTTTTTTGAAATACAATCATTATTAGCTAAATGAACGATTCAATACAAGTGTACTCTTTCATTATTTAGAACCAATGTGAACGCTTTCATTAGTTAAGATTTTAAGAATAATTGTGATATTCTTTCCTTATTATCGTTTAACATGCTTACTTCAGTCTATATATTACAAGGGTATTATAATAATGAATTTCTCATTGAAATCAATGCAGGGCATAAATATTATGCTCAAGAGAGATCAGAAACATTTAATTATAAGTAGGACACTTTATCAATATTAACTATAGCTTGTTTTAAATTTTTATACTCTGTCATTGGCTCATTAGTGATTGAATTACTGAAAAATATACATATTATTAAAAGGATCATTTTTAACCACAAACGGACTCTCAATTAATGATTTTAATTTCCCACTTTTTTATTATACTAAAACACAATAGAATGCTGACTCACTACAATCAGATTGATATGAAGACTCACTACAATCAGTTACAGATGGTGTCTCACCTCAAATCCCTAATAGATAGTGTTCCCTTTCTTCCCCTCAAAATCTCCAAGAGAACGTAAGTCCAGTAAGATCTGTAGGAGAGTTTGCCAAGGTCCGAGAGAGGCTTCTCCGGACTTCCGACACAACCCTCTCTCTTCGATAATTCGTAACTGTCAAAAATTACATTCTGTAAGTTAGAGCTGAAATATAAAGATTGTTCTCATCTTCGTTATTAAGCTACTAGTAAGCATTCACTGCATTTAAACTGTACCTATGTAGTATATTTGTTTGATATGGTGACTGCTTTAGCAGTCACAATATTATGAGCAAACCTGTGAGGTAGAATGTACTAACCTGAAGGCGATGAGGAACTTGCCATAGCCCTTGCGTTGATAGGGAGGTAGAGTCAAAATACACGCAACATTATTACAGTCTGGAGACTCTTTTTCCTGTCAAACAAAGAAAAAATATTAATAGTGATAACTACAGGAACATATTTATTGTTACTTACAGGGTACACTGTGGACTTACCTTGGAGAAGTAGTTACTTACAGGGTACACTGTGGACTTACCTTGGAGAAGTAGTTACTTACAGGGTACACTGTGGACTTACCTTGGAGAAGTAGTTACTTACAGGGTACACTGTGGACTTACCTTGGAGAAGTACCCCACAATGTGTGCCCCTTTCTTGTCCACCTCACAGAGGATGTAGAACAGGAAAGGGTCCACATCGAAGTAGAGAGTTTTGTGGTCCAGGAAGAGTTTCGCCAGAAGGCAGAGATTTTGGCAGTAGATTTTGTGTTCGGATCCATTTACTTCATAAGCGGAGAGAGTTCCCTTACGATAAATTTCATCACCAGGGGGTTGGCGCATTGTGCATTCACTCTGAAATGAACAACTGCTTTGATCCCCTGGGCAATGAACTAAGAAATCGATAATTAATAAAGATTGAACTATACTTTTCTACCTAAACTCACTTGGGAGCTGCACAAAAACTGTGGAGATAAAAAAATATTTCCTATCAACCTAAACTTTGAACAAGTAAGATATGTCACAAGAATTATCTCTGTACATTAGAAAAGTCCTGAAAACAGGTAATCTTGAGTTTTGTTTCAACAAATTCTGGCACACCAGATAAATAAATTTATATTTAATATAGCTTTTTTATGTAACTATAAGTAATATTGTCAAGAATTTGTTACGTTTCTTAGGATAAGGTTCACTAGGAACGATTTAAATAGTGGACAATTAACAGAGATTGAAAAGAGGGGGTTACTAAAAATCTGCCAAGGAAATTACTAAAATTCACACCTAAAAGGTCATAGTTGCCTAATTTCAGGTAGCTAGATGAATTTAGCTACAATGCTCAGTTGAGTCACTAACCTGATGATACCTGTATGTTTTTTCTAGTCTCATGTATTTGAGGCAGTACTGACAGATGAAAAGGTAGGGAGACTTTCCATATTCATCAGGATATGGACTGAAGTACCAGGTGTCTATTTCAAATCTGAAGTAAAGGGTAAAGGGTTTAACGTCTGCTTAAGAACCAAATGTCATATCTCGGATATCAAAAAATAAATGCTCATGGATGCAGAAAAGCTACTCCGTGAATACAGTCACAACCAAGGAATGGTAAGAAAAGGGACACAAGCACTGAAAACTGTACTTACGGTTGGAAGAGGAAAATGAAGAAAGGATAGTGTATTAGTAGCTTACTATTTAAGACCTCGTAGTTGTAGAGCATAGCCCTAGCGCTATCCTCTAAAACTGCAAGTAGCGTTTTGAGATATGCAGTTAATTGATAGTCATTAAACTTTAAAGTGTGATTGATTAATTTTAGTAGAGGTTTAACGTCTGCTTAGGAACCAAAGGCCATATCGCTGACGTCAAAAGGAAATTAAGTACAAGGGACTAGAAGAAGCAGTCAGATAGGAAAGTGGCTCCATGAACAAAGTCACTTACCACCGTCGGTGACAATGCTCACGGATGCAGAAAAGCTACTCCGTGAATGCAGTCACTTACCAAGGAATGTGATGAAACGGAACACAAGCAACGGTGGCTGCACTCACGGATGGAAGAGGAAAATGAAGAGGTGATAGTAAATGAAGCCTACGAGCCTACCCAACACAAAAATCTAAGACCTCGTAGTTGAAGAGCATAACCCTAGCGCTATCCTCTAAAACTGCAAGTAGCGTTAAAAAATGATAAACATGGTAAAAATGAAAAAAGAGAACCCATAATCAAAATTACAACAGTTCGGGGCCCAAGGGACGCCACCCCCTTCTCTTCCATTCACCACAGACAGCTTCAGGATAGAGCCCCTGGGGGATTTAAAGTGTGAATAGAAGAAACTCTTCTGAAGGTATTTAGCTGATGGGGAAAGTTTCATCATAGAAGGATATGAAGGACAGAAAAAGTGAACTGGTGCAGGTAAAGTTTTTCTAACTCAGTCTATGACATCTCACTCACTTTCCCATTTGAATTTTGTTGACAAATTTCACTTTAGTTATTGCCTCGTGTTCTTTTTCCAGTGCTGCTGTGGTAGGGTCCATGTCAGCATAAGTCTGAAAAGAAAGTGAAACGTCTCTTATTATCACAAGAGAAATTTGAAAACATCTACATTGGCCATGACTGTCGCAGACATTAGAGGACACACAGTCACACATCTAGTGGATTATATAACTTTCAGATATAATCTGAAATATCACTTCAGCTTATTTATTATCTACATTTTTATTTTGATTAAATGAAAAATAAAACCAACTTATGTGAATACCAATTAAAAAAATTATTATATAGTTTTTCGTATATGACCAAGAGTGTGAAGATTTACCAAGTTACTGGTTACAGTCAAAGAAGGGTGTATACTTAATGAGCTTTTGACAGTTTATTAATTTCACAATTTCAAAAATAAAATTTAGTAATTGTAATGCTTGTAGATATTTTATAATTGGTCTGGGTACACAATGAAAAATTTGATAGATTTGAAAATAATAGAAAAGTAGAAGATTGTGATTTAAGAAATTAAAATAATATTGAGACTTCTTCTTTTGAAAGTACATTCAATTGGTATGAATTATTAATTAATATAAATATTCCAATATTAGGCAGAACAAGGACTTTCAAAATTGAGTATTTATCAATTGAAAAGTTTTTGACCACCTTTTAGAGTTTTATTGCATTCTTCATTAGGAAGAAGCTAACCATGATTATTTTACCTTTTGCACATGATTGATTTCATCGTGTTTTCTCTTTTGGTTACGTGTGATCTTCCTCCCTCCCGCTTGGTCACTAAGCAGCTCACTCATACTGCCTACAAGACTACTCTCTGCTCCATTGTCACATTGCTCTCCTATTCTGAAAACAAATGCAATGTCAGGAGAAAGCAATCTTATTATTCTACCATCACTAAACCAATTGCATTGAAAAATTATTATTTATAAAAAGCATAAACAAGAATATAACGTGCAGGTGGAAAAATGATGCATTGCTGGTTAGTAGTCTGTTATAATCATCATAGAAATTAAAAAAAGTATATAAAGCAGTAGCTATAGAATATTTTCAAAAGAAAATGTCATAGCTACAGTCAATAATATCAGCTAAATTCATCAACAATAGCTGGTCAATTAGTTCACTCTGACCAAAGACATTCTCACTAATAAGAAGCAACTGTCTTTGCTAAGTCTCAAACAAAATGTTTTGTACATTTGATTGTCTTCTGTATTGTCTACTCTTAGTGATAGTGAGTAAGCTCAAAAACAAATAGCTATTAAGAAGTTTGAAGCATTGGCAAACATTATGAAATTATTAATATTACTAATAAGCTCCCATAGGGATAATGATTTTGATCATTGGTCCTTGATATGCTTTTTGCAGTGTTAGATAGCAACATGAAGATTTTATGAGAATATTTTTCAAATCATACTGCTAACGAGTTTTAGTTGTTTGATCAAGTGATGTCAAGCTGTTGATTCAGTTTCTCAGAAACTTTTTGCGTTTAGATGAGGTTGGAGTGTTTAGCGATAGGAATCTTTTTCTGAAATGATTCATCTGTAAGTGCTTCCTACATTCGATTACATTGTTTTATTGTGTTGAACGGTACAGCAGATTGTCTTCTGCATTGGTAGGATCATATACTGAATCGTTCATTTTCCTTGTAGGTAATTCATCTAATTGGAACCTTTGGCTAAATCATTGTGTAGGTTCTATAAAATTCTGGACAGGGCATCATATCCTTTGAACAATTATGAATTATATACCCTGATCATTTTCTTTGTACTCTGGTATAACTAGACAATCACTGGATGGCATGCTAGAGGTCTAACTCCTGTCAACGTATAACCACTCTGCTAGCTCATTCCTACCACCACTTTGTGGAACACGCGGTATGATTATGATGCCTAGTCTGGTACAAATGCTGACAATTGTGAGACTGAGATCATCATTTTTTATTATTGAAATTATAATTCTTTCTTAATTTTTAGTGGGATTCACTACAGGAAGCAGTGACACACACACTCTAGATAGGCAGTGACACACACACTCTAGATAGGCAGTGACACACACACTCTAGATAGGCAGTGACACACACACTCTAGATAGGCAGTGACACACACACTCTAGATAGGCAGTGACACACACACTCTAGATAGGCAGTGACACACACACTCTAGATAGGCAGTGACACACACACTCTAGATAGGCAGTGACACACACACTCTAGATAGGCAGTGACACACACACTCTAGATAGGCAGTGACACACACACTCTAGATAGGCAGTGTGTGTACACACTCTTTTCTAAGTCTTAGTCTTTAAATTACATTTAGATACTACATACATTTCTATACTACACAAGTAATCATGAATAATAATATATCATTAATTTATATTAGCCACATACCTGTCTATGGTAACCCACTCATCTAGCCTTCGATTTAGCTTTGGATAATGAACATAATACTCTGTATGTTGGCATTTATCATTAAAGCGAATCTGAATCACCTCTGCAATATCTAAAAAAAAAATTGAATAGAGTCAATAAGTAATAGCTACAGTTTCAACCAAATATCAAAATGTAACTAGTTAATCATCTAATATATATCACAATATATAAACACCAATATTACAAACATTACATTTTAGTTTTTTGAGACATTATTGCTTTAATTAAAATAATGAAATGAAAAACTTACCAATGTCAACTTCCGTTCTTCTGACCCAAAAGTGATTACCAATATCTACTTTAGGCGAGTGTGTGCCAGATGAATCAACATCATCATCCACAATCATTTTTTCTTCTCCGGTCACTTTGGTTTCCAAACCTCCATTGTGGCTCTTTCTTCGAGATGTACCTCCTGTAGCTGACATCTTTGAAGAATTTTCAGCTCGTGTAGTACTATTCACCATTCTGCTTAGATGTCAAACTAATTCAAGATATGTAAGAGGAATGTGCAACAAACCTGAGTAATGAATTGTAAAAATTAGAGGAAAATGCAGTATTTCAGAGAACTCTTGTCAAAAATGGACAACAGTTTCTCTTGAATTAAATAAAGATATTTGTGTTTGGGAATAACCACCTCCAAGGTTTGCTTAAGGGGAGCCTATAGATTCTGAATAGTATTTTTTATTTACTGTCCAATGTAGCTCAAATTTTCATATGCAAATTAAATTCCAAGAAACTATTCTTTGTGACATTTTATTTATCAAATAAATAACTATTAAAAAGTTTATAGAAATTTTTTCATGATTTTTTTCAAATTTTATATTTCAATTCTAATTATTAATTTTAGATTAATTTCATTATTCTAGGTGTCAAATTATAGACAATATAGTCAATATTAGAGAAAATGATTAATTGGAACACATTTTCAGTTGTGTTCCAAGTTATTTAAAAAATTAACAAAAAAATATTGAAAACTTTTAAATGTTGTTTTTATTATTTAAAATTCTGCTTTAATTCTTTACGACAGTGGTGACAAATTCGTCACAAAACAAATAAAGGACTATACTGTGATAAATTGAATGTGTGGAGCCTAGTGATAAATGTGACTAACGCCCAACGCACAGTGTGAATAGAAGGTCTCCTCAGACCGTCAGATGGTCCAATAGTGGGTCTGCTCAGATCCAGGATTTTTACAGAAATTGGGATTTGGACACAGAAAAAAACATGGGAATTAAATAGGACTTGGACTCATGATTACTCCTCAAATCCTGTCATGCTTTTCACACTGGACTGTTGCATCACATGTTAAATAAAAATTCAGGAAATTTCAAAACTAATCAAAATTAGGGTAGTACCTATATTAACTATGTATTGGGTACTAACCAGTCTGCAGAATATGGGAGATATTTGGGATATTCTCTCCTATATTTACATTGATTTTTCTACGACACTTCTGAATAATTAATCCTTATATTTACATTAATTTTGCTACAAACAGATCAAGAGATCTCTATGAACACTTAACCAGTTTTTGCAGACTGGGGTACTAACTAATCTTATTCTAGACAAATTTGAATTTAAAAAAATTTTTAACTTTTGAAAATTAATTCTGGTCATAAATTAAAGGGTTAATTTAAATAGAGACACATTCCACACAAATAACCTACTGCAAAATTGCAAACTACTGAAACTAGGTATATATGTCACACGCATTTGAGTGATCTGCAATATCGACAGATTCGCTGCACAATCTGTTGATCAATAGTTTGCGCAGCCATCGATCGATTTTGCGCGTTCGAATGATATTTTTTTTGTTTGTACATCAAATTGGCACATTTTATAGCGTATGCCGTATATCAATCGATAGCACAACCATCGATCGATTTCTGCGCGTTCGAATGATACAGGTTTTCTTTGTTTATGCATTCAATTAATTGTTTTCACTGGAAAAATACTTTTTTTATATTTAATAAGTCAACTATTAGTCGATTGTTGCGCATTTGAATGATATGAATTTTGTTAGTTTATCCATATAATTATTACATTTAATAGAGCAACCATCAGTAGATTGTTTGCACGTTTGAATGATATGGATTTTGTTAGTTTATGGATCTAATTTTTACAATTATTAGAGAAACCATCAGTCGATTAATTGTTGCGCGTTTGAATGATACGGATTTTCATAGTTTATGCATCTAATAATTACATTTAATAGAGAACCCATCAGTTGACTGTTGTGCGTTTGAATGATATGAATTTTCTTAGTTTATGCATCTAATTTTTACATTTAATAGAGCAGCCATCAGTCGATTGTTGCGCGTTTGAATGATATGAATTTTGTAAGTTTATGCATCTAATTATTACATTTAATAGAGAAACCATCAGTCGATTGTTGGGTGTTTGAATGATATAGAATTTGTTAGTTTATCCATATTTCGCGGCTATAAAATGTGCTAATTGACAATTTGATGTACAGACTAAAAAAATCATTAAAAAGCGCAGGAATCGATCCATATTTTAAAGTAAGGACAAAGTCGCCAGTATATTGGCGACTTTAGAGGGGTTAAACAAGTTGGAAAACCCCAGTCTGTATTTGGTGCACAAAATCCCACTGACTTTTTCAAAAAGCTGAAAAAATCCACCATAAATTTTCAGTAATATGGCTAATCCACCAACTGACCAACATTTTCCCAATTTATCCACCGAAAATTAATGGTAACATAGGAATAAATAGCTAAAAATCCACCGACTTTGCCAGAATATTATTTTCAAAAGGGAAAAATTCCACCGACATGTCAGTGGAATTTACCACGAAATACAGACTGGGGAAAACCTGTAAATAACCAGTACCTAAATCACTCCTAAAATAGTCTCAAGAGATACACATGCATCAGGCATGAAGTATAAGGATGTTTCCAAGTGAAAAATCTAACCTAGGAAGCCAAATTTCTCCTTTAAAGTATCTTAAATGTGGCGACCTGGATCCTTGTTTTTTTTCCGATTTAAGCTTAGCTACAAGCCTTACCAGTCTGCAGAATATGGAACATTTTTCCAAGACTCTCTGCGGGAGTTTTTGATTGAATTTTAGAAATTTGAGATCTCTGCAGGAGATCTTGAATTAATTCCTATGTTACCATTAATTTAGCTGCGGGAGATTTTGAATTAATTCCTATGTTGCCATTAATTTAGCTGCGGGAGATTCTGAATCTGCTACTGTGAGTCAGAGAGTAACTGTCTCTTCTCAAATTAAAATCTCTGCGGGAGAAGAGACACATTCTGCAGACTGGCAAGCCTACAATGATAGAAATTGGCACATGGG
Organism: Caprella mutica; assembly: GCA_947561585.1. Classification (NCBI taxonomy): domain Eukaryota; kingdom Metazoa; phylum Arthropoda; class Malacostraca; order Amphipoda; family Caprellidae; genus Caprella; species Caprella mutica. The sequence continues at coordinate 46,017 of CANNZV010002749.1, read as the reverse complement.
TGAAAAAACACGGTATGAAAAAATTTAGCCCAATCGGTTAACATCTTCTGCCCCCGGGGCCGCCCGGCCGGGGGAATTCTTGAAAATATGCTCCAGACTGTATTTAATGGTAAATTCCACCGACTTGTCGGTGGGATTTTTTTCCATTGAAAATAATATTCTGGCTATGTCAGCCAAGTAATAAAGCATGTCCAAACTCGCCATTTTAATGGTGAGTTTGTGACAGTTATTTTGAGCCCTTCAAATGCAATTATCAATTATGCAAATGGCGAGTTCTATCTATTTTTCTCCTATGCTACAATGTTATTTTGGAGAGAATTTATGGAAATTAGATCATTTTGGAGAGAATTTGTTGAATTTTGGAGAGAACTGGAGAGACAAATGGCGAGTTTATGACCAGACTGCAGGAACTGGTAAACTGTTCTCCAAGGACCAAGAAATCCTCTATTTTGGCTTCTATTCTCAGTAAAATACATGTAAATATAGGAGGAAATTAAGGATTGTTCGCACAGAAAATGTTAAAAATGTCCCATGCTCTGCAGACTGGGTTTATGAGACATACTATTTTACTTGGTATGTCAGTGGATTTTTAGCTATTTATTCCTATGTTACCATTCATTTTTGGTGGAAAAATGGGTGAAATGTTGGTGGATCAGCCAAATTACTGGAAATTTATGGTGGATTTTTTCAGCTTTTTCAAAAAGTCAGTGGAATTTTTTGCACCAAATACAGACTGGAATATGCTGAAAAGTTGAAAACCCCCCGGCCCCCATTTTCTAATATGACATTAAACTGGGTTATCGACATCATTAAATGACATTAATGAATGCTCGAAAGATGTACATGATGATAAAGGTCTGATAAGTTCATTTTTAGCAATAACAAAGTATCAAAGTTATATGTAATTTTACTAAATTTACGTAAACATCTTCTGCCCCCAGTCCCAAGAGGGTGAGGAAAAAATGTCATATTTTGGAGAAAATTGCTAATATTTAGAATTTATAATGACCCTATTCTATATACTGTGGTTTAGAGGCAATTCATCTCCAAAGATATTCAAATTAAACAAGAATTATAAATCAGCGTGACAAAAATGGATTTTTTTTTTTTTTTTTTAATTTTAAGGGATCCGGTTAGTACCATATGTCCCTATTTAGTGAGAATATTTTTAAAATTTTTTTAACTCAGTACCACTTTCACAGTAAATATCTCAATTTATAAACACCAAAACACACAATCACCAGAACACACAATCACCAGAACACACAATCACCAAAACACACAATCACCAAAACACACAATCACCAAAACACACAATCACCAAAACACACAATCACCAAAACACACAATCACCAAAACACAGGCACACAATTATGAATTAACTATACTTTTGAATTTTTATATACATATGTACAAGAATGATTATATGCCTGGGCTTTCTCTTCGGTACCAGTCTCTTCAGAAGAGATTCCAGAGAGAGTTGGGCCGGTACCTACTGGGAGGGCTAAACACAGAAGAAATGGGGAACTGCCGGGCTTTCTCTTTGGTACCAGACACCAATCCCTCCGGAAAAGCTTCCAGAGAGAGTTGGGCCGGTACCTACTGGGAGGGCGAAACACAGAGAAAATGGGCAGCTGCCGGGCGTTCTCTTCAGTACCAGACACCAATCTCTCCGAAAGGGTTTCCAGAGAGAGTTGGGCCGGTACCTACTGGGAGGGCTAATCACAGAAAAAATGGGAAACTGCCGGGCGTTCTCTTCGGTACCAGACACCAATCCCTCCGAAAGAACTTCCAGAGAGAATTGGGCCGGTACCTACTGGGAGGGCAAAAACAGGAAAAATGGGGAACTGCCGGGCGTTCTCTTCGGTACCAGACACCAATCCCTCCGAAAGAACTTCCAGAGAGAATTGGGCCGGTACCTACTGGGAGGGCAAAAACAGGAAAAATGGGGAACTGCCGGGCGTTCTCTTTGGTACCAGACACCAATCTCTCCGAAAGGGTTTCCAGAGAGAGTTGGGCCGGTACCTACTGAGAGGGCTAATCACAGAAAAAATGGGGAACTGCCGGGCGTTCTCTTCAGTACCAGACACCAATCCCTCCGAAAGAATTTCCAGAGAGAATTGGGCCGGTACCTACTGGGAGGGCAAAAACAGGAAAAATGGGGAACTGCCGGGCGTTCTCTTCGGTACCAGACACCAATCCCTCCGAAAAAGCTTCCAGAGAGAGTTGGGCCGATACCTACTGGGAGGGCGAAACACAAAGAGTGAGGGGAACTGCCAATCTTTACTCTTCAGTACCAGACACCCTCCCCTCCGGATGGGACTTCCAGAGGGGGTTGGGCTGGTACCTACTGGAAAGGCAGATGAACCTTGACCCACCCAGAGTGGGTCAAGCCTACCAACCATGTCAAGGTTCGGTTAAAGATTATTCTAATTTTAAATTTGGCTTGACCCATAAGAGATTAAATCTAATTTAATCTCTAGTTTTAATTCTAAAGAAAGAGCATTTTTCCACTGGCTCTTATATAGTCTGCTAAAGCACAGACTATCTTTAGCTGCTTCCGTGTGGAATTATCAGAGCCACCGAGTAACAGTCGTAATGTAAGAGAATCCTTGATGTCACATGACTGCAAGTCTCTCCTTAGTTTATCTCTGTGTAAATTATACAAAGGGCACACAAGAAGAAAATGTTCAACTGTTTCTATCATACCACAGTCACACAAAGGGCTCTGAGAGAGTTGAAACCTAAATCTATAATGTGCAAGACCAACATGACCGACACACATTCTGGCAAGCCCAGTCTCTATTACTCTGTCACTATTATGAGCCCATGGCCAATAAGTTATGTTTGGTTTCACCTTTTTCAGTGCTTCTCCTCTTTGCTGTAGTCCACTACGACTGTTCCACAGCAGATTCCATTGACTTATTAGTCTATTGCGTGCAATTTTATAATAGTCTTCTTTAGGTATTTTACAAGATAAGTTGCCTGCTACGCTTGCCCCCTTAGCCAAAATGTCAGCACGTTCATTTCCCTCAATTCCGGAGTGACTGGGTATCCACTGTAAACTTATTTTCTGATTAGATTCCCTTAAATATTCTAGGATATTATTTGTCAGGTATCTGTAAGTTTTAATGTTTTTACCAGTAAGCAATTCCAGGGATGACATTGAATCAGTGTAGATTGTGTATGTGCATCCCTGATTTTCTTTGCAATATTGAAGTGCCAAAAATATTGCAGTTAATTCTGCTGTCAATATAGAGACTTCTGAATGTAGATTCATTTGTTTTTCAACATTCTTCTCTGGAATTACATAAGCGCACCCTACTGTGGAACCTGTTTTGGATCCATCAGTATATATTGATACCGTATCAGGATATTCTCTTTCTTCCATTTCCAGTTGAATTAGTTGAATTTGAGGACTAGAAATGCTTCTTGGGTTAATTGGAAAGTGAGAAGAGATCTGCCGGTTGCAGCTTTCCCAAGGAGGAACAGGGGTCCACGGGAGATTTGAAAGTCTGGAAGGTTTGGGCATTTTCCATTTATGGATGAGTGACTCACAGTGGTTGAGGAAACCTGGATATGATCCCAGTTGTTGTCTTTCTGTCAGAAGGGTACGAACTATTGGTACGGAAATGTCATATTCCAGGATTCTACTGTAATATCTTAAGCTGAGTTCATTCCTGCGAAGTTGCAAAGGAGGGATGAAACTCTCTGCCTGTAGTGAATTTATTGGTGTAGTCTGCATAAGCCCAGTGCATATCCTTAGACACTGGTTCTAGAACCTTCAGATCTGTTTCATTAGCACAACCATAGAACTGACAACCATAGTCCATTTTACTTCTAACCAGTGATTTATAGAGCATGATTAGAGTTTTCCTGTCACAACCCCAGTGGTTATGTGATAAAGATTTTAGAATGGAGGTTCTTTTTGTACAGCTAGTTCTAAGTTTATTAATATGATTTCTCCAAGTCAATCTTGGAGAGTCAAATGTTAGACCAAGAAATTTGTAACTTAGGACATAATCTATTGGGTTACCTTTGAGTTTAAGTATGGGTGGGTCTTCATTTGACTGACTGAAGATCATAGCTCTTGATTTTAGAGAATTGAAGGACTGGCCCCAGGAATCACCCCATTCTCCTAGACGGTTTAGCTGAAGCTGTAGCCTATTAGTGACTGTCTCAGCCTCTGCCCCAACTGCATATACTGCTATATCATCTGCATATATTGACAGTTTAATGTTATCCATCTCAGGAATATCAGATAATAGCACATTGAACAATAGAGGACTTAATATACCCCCCTGGGGAACTCCAGTAGTTATCGGCCTTGTTGAGGAAGTATATCCTCTGTATAGGACTTTAAAAGCTCTATTAAATAAATAAGATTGGATCCAACCCAGAGCTCTACCACATACTCCAAGTTTGGAAAGTTTATAAAGCACCGCAGTATGATGCACTGCGTCAAATGCACCGGACACATCCAGAAAAGCAGCCACACATATGTGACCGGTTGCTAGTGACTTTTTAATAGAGTTTTCCAAAAGAGCTATTTGGTCATAGGTGGTTCTCTCCTTTCTGAAACCTGATTGACTTGGTAGAAGTAATTGATTTCTTTCAATAAACCAATCAACTCTTCTGCATACCATCCTCTCCATCAGTTTTCCTATAGTTGAGAGCATTGAGATGGGTCTATATGAAGCCACTTTTACAGAGTCTTTGTCTTGCTTCAGTATTGGGGTTAATAGAGCTAATTTCCACTCATCAATAAACTCTTCATTAACCCAACTTTTGTTTATCAAGTTAAGCATATAAGACTGGTAATTTTGAGGCAAATTCTTCAGGAACATGTTCTCAATATCATCTGCACCAGGACTTTTATTTCGTAAATATGTTAAAGAAATTTCTAGTTCATCTATAGTAAAGAGGGAATTAAAGGGTTGATTACATTCAGTTATAATATTATTTTGCACTTGAAGATATATGTTATTTATATTTTCAATGGAAATTAGGTTTCTATTGAATTGTTTTTCAAAATGGGTTGCAAATATTTCACTAATATTAGAAGGTGAAGTTAGGATATTGTCCCCTTCAATAATTACAGTATTTGGAGGGGTGAATTTATTTTTCATAATCTTGATTTGATTCCATACATTGGTCAATGAACTATTAGAATTCAAAGAAGATGCATGGGTTTGCCAAGAAATTTTTTTCTGATTATTTATATAATGTTTGGCAGTATTCTCAGCATCTCTTAGTGATTTTAAATTAGCTTCTGTCTGGTTATTGCAAAATATCTTTTTTGCCCTCTTTCTAATAGCTGTCAGTCTGGAACATTCGGCATTCCACCATGGTTTATTGAACCTGGGCCGATACACTCCTTTTGTCTTATGTATAACGGAAGATGAGGACTTCAGAGCGTCTACTATCTTCGCATTTGCCTCTGTGAGAGAAAGTTCATCATTCCACTCTAACTGTGGCAAACCACCAGCCCACTCATCCCATTTTACTTCATTCAGTTTATATCTTTTTCTGCTGGTAATTGGTTGAAGGATGGGAGTCAATTGTAATGTTATTAGGATAGAATAATGATCACTACCTAAGCATGGGCCCTGTTCCACCTTGATTTCAGAGGAAATGTCAACAGAGGAGAAACACAGATCAATAACTGACAAGGTGCCAGTTGGTGGATGCACATAGGTTACAAGGCCAGGAGGAGTGTTTACGCAGATATTCTGGTATGTTTGTAGCATTCTGTAGAGGGCATTTCCTGATACATTGTTGTTTGTGCCTGTTATTGACCAATAATCATGATGAGCATTGAAATCACCAACTATTATAAAACTACCAGAGAGCTGATTTATGTATTTGTCAAAATCAGAATAAGAGGTGGAACCTGTTGGATTATAAATATTTAATATTTGTAAATCTGAGTTTCTCAATTTAATTGTAATAGATTGAACTTCAAGTGCATCTTGAAATGATTGTAAAGTGTGTGGAATAACAGGGATATCAGATCGCACAAGAATGCCTATTCCGCCTCCCTGCCTACCTTCTCTGTTTTTCCAATATGGTTTATAATTAATGACATTTGGAGTGTTATTTAACCAGGTCTCCGTTAGACAGATAATATGTGGCTTGTTGACGTATACATATATTTTGAGTTCACTTAACTTGCTATAGAGACTTCTACAGTTAAATGATATAATATTAAGTTTTTGGTTGGCCATTTTTGGAGTGGATTGTTTTGGTTTGAATTATTGGGCTTGCCGTTACTTTATTGTTTATATTCTTCACTGAGTTGAGCAAAACATCTTTATTTATATTCACTCCTAAATGCATTTCAAATGCTTTGCTTATAATGTTGCATTTTTTTGGTATGGGGTCATTCTTCATCACTGAAATGAATAAATCTAGAAGACAGAGAGCAAGTTTCTCACTTGAGTTTGCTGTTTGAACAGACTGAATTGGTGCATGCTCTTCTTCAGTGGATGTTGATTTGTTTTCCGTGGTTTGTATAGAGACATTTTTCATCAGTGGGCGTCTTATCTCCTCAGTTTCCTTTGGTGTCTCTGTCTGTGCTTGGTTTTCTATACTTCTATTAGATTGTTTTACTGCTTTGACTGCATCTCTGTAGGATAGCCCCTGATATGCTCTGATATGCTGTGCTTTTTTTTCTTGTCTCATCATGCTACATCCACCACCACCCTATCAACAAAAGGCGTAACTTTGTAAATCCTGTACATAATAGCTATGTCTTCTGGAAGATTATCTACATTTAACCATATTTTCATTGTTTTAGTTATTCTTGATTCACTACCTTTACCTAATACAAGTCTTTTTGCTTTCGGATTCTCATATCCCATGTCCGTCAACAATTCCACTATTTCTTCCTCTTTCACATCTGGTTCAATTGGACCAATCATCCCTACTTTGAACTTTGAAAAGGAATTAGGTTGGTAGCAGGTCACTTCATACTCTCCAAGCTTTGTTATTTTCAATAAGTCATCAGTTTTACTTTTATTCGAGAAGCTTATGATTTGGATCCCTTTAGTCATATTTGTTCTTGATGAAATTATATTTGCAGATTGAAATGGTGATTTTTGGAACAATCGGAATAATTTCATTTTACTGCTGAAAAAGGCACTACGATTTTCTTCTTTTGGTTGAACTATGATAACGGAGGGTAGACTTTGATCAGACTGGACTGACTGATTACTAGTTTGCGGAAGATTTATCCTAATTTCAGAGACAGGCAATGCTTCTGCATGATGGTAGTTTGAAGAATGTGCATGATTTTGTTCTGTAGATCTAGATTCATTGGTTGAGATTTTTGGAGAAGAGGAAGAGAGTTGTAGATGGACTGATGATGAAATGCTATCATCATCCATATAATGATCATTTTCAGTGTTAGTCAATCTGTTTTTTTTATTCCGTGAGAATCCATGGAATACATCTGATTCACCCTCCTCATTGAAAAGAGAGCAGTTACTAGTGTTTAAAATTCTTTTAATTGCTCTCCTTTGTTTTTCATTCTGGATCTGATCATGTGCCAGAAAATTTTGTGTACCAGAGTACAAAGTTGATGGGGGTGTTGGGTTCAGTGGGCTCTGAGAGTGAGATGGTAATGTTGGAAAAGAGCTATTGTTAATGTAATCTGTCTCAGAGACAAGTGATGGTAAGTTTTTTGATGTTCCACTGTGGGATGCAGATTCGCAATCTCCAGGAAAATTCTTTAATAAACTTAGAGAAGGAAGAGATGGGGTATCTTTTCGTCTGAGGTCAGGCCAAGTAAAATAGTAGGTCTCATAAACTCTCCATTTGTCTCTCCAGCTCTCTCCAAAATTCAACAAATTCTCTCCAAAATGATCAAATTTTCATAAATTCTCTCCAAAATAACATTGTAGCATAGGAGAAAAATAGATAAAACTCGCCATTTGCAATTGAAGGGCTCAAAATAACTGTCACAAACTCGCCATTATAATGGCGAGTTTGGACATGCTTAATTACTTGGAGGTCAGGTAAAGGTGCTTGATTGTTAATCTTTCCTTGTAGATTTAGAGGTGTTTCTGGAATGATTTCAATGGAAGACTCTGATTCATTACCTGAGCATGTGCTCCTGCTATTTAAATCAGAGTCCCTTTCATGTGTATTAGTTGTCTTATTCTTAGCTGCCTTGGGTAGCTTTTTGCCTTTCTTTCTATTATGTTTTCCCATTTCTGGAAATGTGTCAGTCATGCGAATAAGCAGTTCCCTGCCCAGGGGGCAGGTGGGACCCAAAGTCTATTGTTTACCTATAGGCTAGGTAAAGAAGCCTATACCAAGCAAAGGTATACAATGAATTTAGATTGAAAGACAACGGTTATAGCTTTCACTTTTTGGCAACTTTAAAAGCAACGGTTATTGCGTTCACTTTTCAGGGAGCTGCACACGTCTTCTCATCTCAAAATTCTCCCACTTCTCTTCACGCAACTGTTTAAAATGCGGAAAAAAGGTATTAAGTTAAAAGTCCCCTCCAAGCAAATTTTTTTATTGCTTAAATCAACGAGGCTAATGTTTCTTATCATTTTACAGCAAACCCCATCAAATTTGAAAAATCTTTTAAAGATTTTTTTAATCAAAACTCTACAAAACCTATTTTACTTCCGACTTTCTAATTTTCAGTCAGAAGAAGAAGAAGAATGTACACCATTTGTTTTGATTGTCAACTAGGTATAAGATTTAATAAATCTATTCAATATTAGTGTGAATGTATAAAATCGGATAAACTAATTATAGAAATGCTTATATTCTTGGAAACAATTAATATCGCCCAAGAGACATTGAATGGTTGGCCCAACTACGGGTACCATTGGCTCAACAGTGGCAGCAACGGGCAATGGCTGGCCGGTGCTAAGATGTATTGGCCCAATGCTGGCTGCCGATGCTTAACCAACACGATACTAGCCTTCATTGGCCCAATGTTGGCTGCCAGATCATAGCCAATTGATATTGTGGCCATCATCGGCCCAACGTTGGCTAGCATCCACATGAAATGTATATAAATGAATCTTTTTTAATCTGTGATATTGTTGACATGTTACATAAAATTGATTCTAAATAATTAATTTTAATATTGTAATGTATTTTAAAATTTATTTAGATAAAGTTATAGCCTAATCAAATTTATAATATTCGTGTTTGTCATATAAATATACTAATGGTAGTTTACTAATATATTATTATGTAATAACTGAATAGTTTATTGATAATTGAAATGATTAATAACATGATTAAATTAATCGAATTGTATACCGAATTTTCAATAAAGATTCCATATTTTAGGAAAGAGAATTGGCGCCATTTTCATAAGATTTTAGACCTGAGGTCAGAGGAACATATTATAGAATATGGAGGCACATGGTTCTTCACACTTGCATTTTTGAGCGAACCAAGAACTCGTTAAACAGAAGAAGAGAGAGTTAACATATTATCATATCCTGAATACATCCTCAAAAAAACTGAAGAATTTTTTTTATAGTAGGCGTCGGTGTCATTTTTGTAGGTAGGCTGTAGCGCTGAGTTCCTAACTTCTAAGCATGCTGTAGATTAATATAGTACTTAGGGTCACGCAGGTAAATTGCGGTCCTTTAATTTTTAATTGCAGCCCTCTCAAAAGAGTCTCTAAATCATTCTGAACTGAAATTACATTAAAATGTTGCAAAGCTATCAAAAGAAGCGCAGTGCAAGGTATAATTCATTAATTTAAGTTTTTAACGTCTGGTTTGAAGCTATGATGTTTCTGTTGTTAGAGGCCGCAGCTAGTTAGTGTTACGCAATTTACCTGCTTTATCTCGATTTTCTTTATTCTGCGAAAAAATAGACTTTAGTTTTCTAAAACAGATGGCACTTCACCTGTTCAATAGTCAGGCTGAATCATAACTCATTTACTATAAAGGAGTTCTACTATAAACTGTTTTATTCGATTTTATTGACTAAGTATATTTTTTTGTAATAAAGATTTTATTACTTATATATCGAGAGGATTGTGTTGGTTGTCATTTTATCATTTCCATGTTGATTTCATTTATTAAAATGTCTGGTTATAATGTGTACTTTTATTTACCTAATTGATATTCATTGTAAAAATAAATCCTAGTTTGAGCTAGAGCGGTTAACAACGGCATGCCGCCGTCAGCCGTAGCTATGCCATCATGGGCCAGTGCTGGCCCAACAGTTAAATAACAGTTGGCTTTAGAGTGGTTAGCATCGGCATGCCGTCGCTAGCCACTGTCAGCCGCTGCTATGCCAGCATGGACCAATGCTGGCCAGCGGTGCAAAAGGCATTGGCCCGACGTTGGCACAGAGATGGCCCGATCTGGCACGGTTGGTTTGCCGACGTTGGCTCACCGCCTTATTCAACGGCCAGCCTTAATGGCCCTACGTTGGCCCAACACTGCAATGCTTCTGGGGATCTTAAACGAAGTCCAAAAAAGCATTGTTTGCTTAAAAATCTAAATTTACAATCAAAACAAAAAGTGCACAATCTTCTTTTTCAGCGTCAGGTTAGTGATTCGCTCAATTGTTGCTCATAGAGTATTGAAAAACTTTAAAAGCGAGTAATAAAATCTTTATTGAACCGAATTGTATGAGGTTTGCGGAATAATTATCATAGACCTTAGTTCTATAATATTATGTAATAAACTCATATTTTTCCCGGGGGCTGGAGAGGACCTTTAAGATATCAGAAATCATGAATTTGCTAATTGACAATATCAATTGCGTATGTAATTTAATTTTGAATGGAATTATAAGTTTTTACCTGATAGAAACGTGCAGCACGCTTCTTACTGAAAATATAACAGATATTATAAATTAGCGTGACAACATCAATTGTATAGTTTAATATTGGATGGAATTTGTTTGTTAGCGTGATAGAACCGTGTGACACGCTTCTTAATGAAAAGATTACATAAATTATAAATTAGCGGGACAATATCAATTGTATAATATAATATTGAATGGAAGTGTGTATTGGCGTGATTGAAATGTGTGTCACCAATGTGAACAACGGTCTATCGATTCGATATCTTCTTATGTCGAATTCAAAGCTAGGACCCCTGATAACATATTGCACTATAGGAAAAACGTCGGTAAACGTTGGCAAAGTAATGGAACGATCAGGCATCGGCTCGCCAATGCTATTACAGTACTAGGCCAATGCAATGAAAACGACACTGGGCTAACGGTTGCCAAACAGCACTGGCCCATGCAATGAAGGAAAACATTGGTAAACCAATCCAATGATTCTTTGATGCACGTACCAGTATATTTATTTTACTGGTCTACCGGTTCTCTTTGGCAGTTATCGCCAGACAATCAGAGAAAATAGGTGCTAACGATCTCTCCTAACTTTAATCACACCAAATAGCCAATTTAATATCCTCAATTAAGTATATCTTTGAAATTGTAGCCGTTTCTGGCAAATTAAATTTTAGGGTAAATAGGCCTGCTATCCCTCCAATTATTACTTTAACACTTTATTTATTTCATTCATGAAATTGAGCTTGGACGCTAGTTAATTCATATATTTAGTATGAAATTTTTTTTTTCGTTTTAAATAATTATTCACATTGAAAATTATGCTTTCTATTTAATTTTAAATAGAAATATTATTATTTGGATAAAATAGCGAAGTAAAATTATATAGTCTTGAGTTTGAATTTATTAAATATCCTCGACCATGTATTATATTATATAGTGTGTATTTTTTCATTTGCTTATAGTAAAAATTATTTTTCATATATTTTATAAATGATATAAACTTATGTAGGATGTATTTAAAATCACCACCACCAGATAGCGCTGTATAACAGTTTCATTCCCATAAATAAGTGCATTCTTCTCAAATAAAGGCAGTAACTACCTAACACTCGATCTGTGATAGCGTTCGATTATAGTGTTGATTAAATTAATAGATTTAAATTCTATTATTAGTTAAGCGACAAAGCTGCTACCAAAGTAAACAGAATAGTATAGAACCCCAGTTACATGTATTATTCAAATTTATTCTGGGTAGGCTGTGACGTCATGTATGTAAACAAGAGGTCACGTCATAGTAAACAGAATTGCTGTGGATCACGTGGAATAGAGAATTAAGATGGCAGCCAAAGCGACCAATCATACTAATGATCTATTTATCTTGAATAAATCGTCTTCTTCAAGACTACAAATTTGTTACTATCTGGGGTGTAAAAAGACCAGTAGCAATTTCATCAACAGTCATTTTTTAATTTTCGTCCGTATGACTATAAAGGATTGGATAATATCACCGAAAACGTTATTTAACACGTTGGCGGTCCACCAGCATTATGTCACTTTGCACAAATTGAACAGACGTCTATAGACGTCGTATTTTTACCAGCATAAAATGAGCCAGACGTGTCATGGCGACCTGTTCTAATGTTATTATACGTGAGTTTATTGTAGGTGTGCATGTTGTGCACTGCCTCAGCCCACTCAGTGAGCATTTTTTTTCCAGCTTTCAGTAGCAAATAAGCATATCTACATGGAAAAACCAAAAGTACCTGCATTGAAGGTGGCATCAATTGTACAAGATGATGATGACGTCTATAGACGTCATGGACCGCCAACGTGTTAACAAAAGTTGGGTGTGTTGCAGCCATCTTTTGTGTTTGTACTGTACGTACAAACGTACGCACCATAGTTGACATGTGACGTCACAGCCTACCGGGACACGCGTAATATCCCCCCTATAGCTCTGGGATACTATATCTTCTCTGTACTGTGCTGCTACTCTGTAAGATTATAGAAAGTTCTTAAAGGTCCTCTCCAGGCTCCGGGAAAAAAATGAGTTTATTACATAATATTATAGAACTAAGGTCTACGATCATTATACCGCAAACCGCATACAATTCGGATCAGTATATATTTTATTATTTGCTTTTAAAGTTTTTAGTACTCTGTGAGCAACAATCAAGCGAATCTACAACCTGACGCTGAGAAAGAAGATTGTACACTCTTTGTTTTGATTTCAAATTTAGATTTTTAAACAAACAATGCATTTTTGGCCTTCTTTTAAGATATTAATTGTTTCTAAAAGTATATAAACGTTTCTATAATAAATTTATTCAAATTTAAACCTTAAAACTAATAATAAATAAATTTAATAAACAAAAAACCTAGTTGACAATCAAAACAAATGGTGTACATTCTTCTTCTTCAGACTGAAAATTAGAAAGTCGGAAGTAGAGTAGGTTTTGTAGAGTTTGGATTATAAAAATCTTTAAAAGCATATAAAATTAAAAATATTCTATCAAATTTTATGGGGTTTGCAGTAAAATGATAAGAAACATTATAGAGCAGGAGCCCAGGGGGGGGGGGGGGGGTCAGCCTAGCTGAAAAAGTTACCGATTTTAAATAATATCACAGTATTTCGCACCAATTGCTGACCTAGGATCTATACGTCTGCCGGCTCTCACCATGGCCGTCTATAGTTTATCAGGCCAGCTCATCATGGCGTTTATAGTTCAATCAGCTGTTCAATGTGGTCCTATGATATCTAATTACTGTCGCTAAAATTAATGGATAAAGATGGCGCGCAACATATTTTCTTCGGTTTTTATGCCATTGCACTCTTCATGATGGTTTTTTTCCCTTGTGCTTTTCATGATGTAAATTAAGGAATGTTCCGGATAATTTTCAATCAAAATTATGTAAATTTATTCATTAAAATATATATAAAAGTGGTTTTTAACTGAACGAATTGCCCAGCACCGGAGGCAAATCAGAGACTCGGAAGTTATTATCATATGATAATGATCCTTGTTAGGATTTAAACATTTCTTCTTGTGTTGTTTTGTTAACTAAGTTCTCTAGTTAGTTTGTTAATTAGCTGATATGCCTAGTTAATTGAGTGATAATTTTGTAGCCTTCAGCACTGCCTAGGCAGCTGAAAAATATATTTGAAACTTTTCCTAGTGGTATAACTAAAGAGATAATTTTTTTTAATTTTCGAATTTATAAGCTTTTAGACAAAAAAAAACCAGTTTGATAACTATATTTTATTAAAATAACTGATCAGCATGTATAATATGTCCATGAAGGGTTTCAAAATGATAATTAAAATCTTGTTGAATCAAACTTCACTAAGGAACTGAAAATATTTCATAGGTCTAAACTCTAAAGTATAAACAGTAAGCAACTATATTTTAAACTAAATAAAGCTGTTTGAAGATGACATACCAATTTTAAATGATTAATAGAATATGTTGATCTCTTATCTGATATCAACTTCTGGAACCTTTTCCAGAAGTGTTCTTTTTTCATTATTTAACACTTAATATAGTACAATTGAGAGGTTTTTTTTTTGAATGATTGGAAGTCCTTTCAGAATTCAGACTAATTTGCAATATAGCTCTAAAAAATAAGATTTAGCCAACATCTCTTCTACAAGAGTAGCCATATCAATAATGTATCTTGCAGAATTTGACTAGCATTATGAAAACCATTTCATAAAAATTCAACCATTCAAGTGACTGCAATATATGGGAGAAGGATATGACCAAGATATTTCAGCAAAAGTAGGTGTGGTGCCAGGCCATGAGTGGTGTCGATGCTTACTATGAATCATTTTTGAAAACATTAATCTGCAAAAGAGAACAATATTTATAAATTTATTCTATTAGCTATAGATACATGAACTAGCCCAAGAAATGAATTACTATCATTATGAAGTTGATTATGAAGATATGAAAAAAACCATGATATTGATTTCATTATTAAGGTATGAGAAATATTTTATTATTAAATAATGAATTCAAGTTTAATCTATATATATATATATATGAATGATTTCTGGTCGTCTTTACCTTCGTAGGCTTCGTTCCTTGGAAGGCAGCAGCAAATTTATTTCACTTGATATGTTTGAGGACCTTAATTTAGCTGAAGTTCTGAAAAAAAATAATAAATTTTAGTATAAATAACTTAACATTCAAATAAAATGAATAAGGATTAATACATAATTATTTTTGAATCATTTAATAATGAAGTTTTAGGGATGAAAAGGGTAATACATATTGTGGTTAAGTCATGATGGTTTTATTATAAACAACTTACAGAGATAGTAGATGAGTTTGAGCATAGGTTTTCAAGATTAGATGTAATACATTACTTGCAGTACCTTTAGGCTTTAACTACATGATTTTTTACATAGATTTCTGAAAAGAACAGTTAATAGAAAACATAATGAACTTCACTGAGTTATACATTCAGTAAATTACCAGCACAAACAATTTCAAATGTTTTTCTATTCACTCTATTATTATCTGAGATGAATGATATAACTTATAGTTAAGCACAGAGAGATTCTCTAGTTAAATTTTTCATAGGATATAGAGTAGAGCTACTACTTACTAGCTATATCTTTATTTGAATTTGATGACTTGATGGTTCCATATGAATTTCATCAATCAATAGGTAAAATAACATCTCATTATTATTCAGCACATCTATTTTCTTTTGTAAGTAATTTCTGTTAGATTGTTGCATTCCTATTTTTAGAATGTCTCTATTAAATTATATTTTTTTTTATGTAATATGGGCAAGGCATCTTTTATAAATGTGAATCTCTAATTAGTATTAGTTTATAAACTTGAGGACCTCCTGATTTTACTTACATAAATAGTTACCTATACTAAATAGGCTATACCATATACAGTATACTGAAATATATACCATATACAGTCTTGATTTGAATAGAAAATAAAAAATGATAACTGATACCTCTGTTGACACAGTTGACTGTTATTATATATATTTGATTATTAATGATAAACAGATAATATTAGGTAAGATTCTGCAACCTATTGAAGAGAAATTGTCTTTAAAAAAATAAAATCTTGGGAGACATATTAGTCATACTTTGCAGCCTGGCAGTAGGCTAGTCACAATAGACCCAGAATTTTATATTTGTTATCAAAATCTCTTTCTGACAGTCTTATCATATTATTTAAAACATTAATTATATAGGTACTTATTTAATATCTATGAATGAAATATATTTGATCTGTTCTGTTTATAATTTTGGAAGATGTTTCTAGCCTAGCTGACTAGGGACTTAGGTATATAAATGGTTCAGTCCGTTCTATTTTAAATTCATTAATTTTAACAGTTTCAGATAAAAAAAAATCGAAAAAAAAGCTTCAGTCCTATCAATCATGCGTTTGGCAATATTTTCATTCCCTATTAGAACTATCGTCAGACCACTCTAAATTGGTTTAAACTGTAAAATAATGCGAGGACAACCTCCATTTTTTATTGAATCGCCATCAAGCTCTTGTGTATATATACGATTTTTAAATGGATTAAATACGATCAGATCAGTTAAAATAGCTCTACTATAGTAATTGACTAATTACAAATCCATTGGTATAGTTTATTTTATCATTACATAACTATAAGTTGCTTAAATAGGCAAATTATAAAAAATAGACACAGACTGAGTTCGCGGTTTGTTTTGATTTTTTAGGACCACTTTGAACAGCTGTTATTTTCGGGAATCTGGCCTGATCAACTATAGACGGCCATGGTCTCACCTGGTGGGTGCGGCCATGAGTGGGGTTTTAATGGTAGTCAAAACTAAGCTAGATTAGTTGAAAAGGTTACCACTTGAAACTAATTGCAAAATGTCCAGCATAACCACATGAAACATTTATTAAGTCATCTGTGTAAACCATATTATTGAATAAATAATAATTTTTATCATGAAGATTTATCTTACTGTTCTAAAAAAAAATTACTGTATTTAATAATAAATAGTAGACTAAATCTACATGGCGTCATGCTATTTATGTTTTTGGATAAAAAAAACTACCTATAAATTGAAGTAAATCAAAGTGTTACTTTGAACTGCACCCACAAATTCTTTAGACAATTTTATATTTTTAAATTTTTATCTAATGAACTCTTCCTAGCCTATATAGTATATGCTAATAAGTTATTAGGTACTATTAGTTTTTTGAATAAAATATACTTTTTAAATTTCAGAGAACCTAGTCATAATTTAACGAAGGTCTTCTATATCATCTCTGAAATTAAAAAAAAATATTTTATTAAAAATTAAATAAGAACTGATTAGTACTTTAAGCGAATTATTTTGATAACTCATTTAATAAAAATAATGAATTAAGACACTGTACTGTGTATAGGTAGCCTATCTATAAATTTTGTACATACCTAGTATAGTGAGCAATTAGTTTCAAGTTGTAGCCTTTTCAGCTAATCTAGCTTAGTTTTGACTACCATTAAAACCCCACTCATGACCGCACCCACCAGGTGAGACCCGGCATAAGACAGAGGTACAGATCCTAGGCCAGCAATTGGTGCGAAATATTGTGATACTATTTAAAATCGGTAACTTTTTCAGCTAGGCTGACCCCCCTGGGCTCCCGGTCTATTAGCCTGGTTGATTTAAGCAATAAAAAATATTGCTTGGAGGGGACCTTTAAACCCTATCCTTTTCTATGTTCGAACATTTTTTCTTAAAGTAAAATAGTATACGACCTTATTTTCGTGAGCTCTTTAGCTCCATATAAAATCTTGCTAAGTTATCCTAAACTCCACAGTTCACTAACTTTGCGTCTAACCATTTAATTTGGTAGACTCTTAAAAGAGCCTATTGCTTATTATTAAGTATTAAATTTCAAGGTTTGTAATTAAAACATTTGAATTATTGCTCAATATTTTGCGTCTCGTTGGAGGTGATCAATAATTAAAACTATTGTTTCTAATTCCTCTAGAATAAACTACTGGTGACTGAAATATTAAGCCTGTCAGCATTACCCATTGATGACCTAACTCATCGCCATTGATGACCTAACTCATCGCCGTTTTCAACTATATAAATAAATCCTTGTTGGCATACTTTTCGAAGGTATATGATCCGAATATCTGAACATTAATTGTGAGAATTTGTGGTGGTAAATATGTAAGCTCTTCTATTTTCTAATATTCAAATTATATATTCCAGATAACTGAATAAACCTCGGCAACTTCTTTAAATATATTATTATCCTTTAATTCCAAAATTTCTGATCTAACTAAATAATTCTAACATATATTACTTCTTTAAATTTAATTTCTAACAAATTGATAACTGCTCAATTTTTTTTCCTGACTTCGATCTGTTAAATGTATTTGTAGGACAGTTACTACATTGTAGAAGTAACTGTTGTCTTCACGTGTTCTCTATAGCGTAATCTAATTACTACACCTGTTATATGAAAATAGCATTGGCCGTAGATGCATGGCAACGGCAACGCTGAAGGTTCCCTCCAAGCAAATATTTTTATTGCCTTATTCAACGAGGCTAATGTTTCTCATCATTTTGCTGCAAACCGCATCGAATTTGATAGCATATTTTAATTTTATTTGCTTTTAAAGATTTTTATGATCAAAACTCTACAAAACGTATTTTACTTCCGACTTACTAATTTAAGACATTTTCAGCCTGAAGAAAAAGAATGTATACCATTTGTTTTGATTGTCAACTATAGGTAGTAAATTTAATAAATCCATTTAATATTCGTGTAAAGGTATAAAATTGAATGAACTTATAATAGAAACTTTTATATACTTTAGGAAACAATTAATATCTAAAATAAAAGGCGAAAACGCATGGTATGTTTATAAAATTAAAATTTGTTATCAAAACAAAGAGTGTACAATCTTATTCTTTAGCATCAGATTAGTGATTCGCCCAATTGTTGCTCACAGAGTATTAAAATTTTTTTTTTTAAATTATAAAATATATACTGAACCGAACCAAATTGTATGCAGTTTGCGGAATAATGATCGTAGACCTTAGTTCTGTAATATTATGTTTAAGTACAACTCACTTTAACAAAAGTTGTATTGAAAAAAATAAACACTGGTTTAGTTTTTTCCACTTATTTTTTTTTATTATTCCTTTTGATTTAATTAAAATTTACTAAATTAATTTGAAAGAGTTGCTGGACGACCAAATTCATACGGCATAGCCTGATTCGGTCCTCCAGCAAAATTCTAATCTCGTGCATCCAAGATTTTAATCATCAGATCAAATTAGCCTGCACTACCAACAGCATTGAATTCTCGGCTCATGGGTTAACTCTCTCATCATCGTTCGCTACCAGGTCACCGGTAATCCATATTTTTAAATCACTAGCTAGTAGCTACTATGAATGGAATATAAATTGACAAAATTGGAAGCCGTCTCATGGAGTATAATTGTGTATTGTTGTTCACTTCCACAATCTCGATCACTACGAAGTTGTCAATTTATACAAACGCTTCACTGTGCATCACCATGTGGAAGTCTATTCTTAATCCAACTACAATTATAATGGAGTAAAATATACCCCGGGGGTGGAGGAAGACGTGGAAGGACTGGAGGTCCAGGATGGAGGCCATGCCAACGAGGAGAAACTGTTATAAGGTAAGCCGTATGGACTATCGGTTTGTCTAGCAACCCTTTTATAAGCATTAGGATTTGAAGACTTAAAAATTAAAAACTTATTAACTTATCTACACTATAAATTCAAGTTTACTGAATTTAAATGATTAAAATAAATTAAACTAAAATTAGATATAAAATATACTTAAATAAATTAGAATGATTTGTAAAATTACTACTTTTATTTTGGTTGATTCGAGGTTAGTAATTGCAAGTAGAACTAACCTTGATAACCGATTGAGTAATTTTTTTCTACTGATTAATTGGGTGGAACTTCGAACCAGTGATTTGTTCCGAAATCTGACTAAATTTACCCAACCTCTTTATAGATCAGATGGAGCAGTGAAGAGTGGGGGTTTGGAGATGGAGTGTCCGTTTTTCCCATCACCAGAAGAGGAGAGGATTTGGCGGCGGCACATTCTGGAGAAACTTTTATTATAAAGTCCCTTGTAAACCCTGTCGATCACTTGAATCTTTTTTCCTGTTAAAGACCTCTAGCCTCTTACCTGATCTAGATTATAAAATGTACCCAAACTGAATTTTGCTGTTACAATAAATTGAGAAACTAACTTGTCTTAAATTTATATAGCATCAATTTTTTTCTATTCCTTAAAATTAATTTTTCTTCGCTTGGTCCTTCGAACTATCGTCTAATTTTCCTAAAGTGTCTCCTGAATGTGCCTCCGTGATTCCTCTCGTCGCCTCCAATCAATCTGCTCCGTTGATTCATTATTGAGATATAATTGAAAACTTTTATTTTGTGTTTTTGCATAATTTCCTTTCCAGGATTTTCTTTTGTGTATCTTGATCAAATATTTGAGTATATAATACATTATGTCTAAAGACGAGAAAGAACGAGCTTCGTACAGACGACGCGTTATTAAATTAATGTCAGAACTATCTGATAATATGGAAGAGAGGTCTAAAGCTGAACTGAAGGCTGACCATGATACACTCTTTGATTTAGCTGAAAAAATAAAAGCTCTCGATGAGAAACTTCTTGCAAAGCAGCGCAACACTGAAACTGCCGAGATGAAGGACATTGAGGAACACGAAGATGAGTGCGACACTTTCTCAAAGAAGATTAAGGTTTGCATGAATCTAATTAATATTCAGTGTTCCTCTAATAACGATAATCCTGAATTCAATGGCGCACGAAGTCTCATCAAATTACCTGAAATTACTCTTCCTAAATTTTGGGCTGACTCAACCCTAGATAAGATGACTTGTCGAGCATTTTTCGAATCTTTTGAACATCTGATTTCACAATATAATCTAAATGAACTTGAATCCTATAATTTGCTAGATAAACAATGCGAAGGTAGAGCTAAAGCTATGATATCGTCACTTAATGTAGTCAATCAAACTTACAATAAGGCTAAAGAAATTTTGATTAAAGCTTTTGCTGAAGAAACGCCACAGAAATTTACCGTAATCAAACAAATAATTGATCTTAACTTTGTGGGGCGTGGATGATCCATTCTTGTATTACGCAGAATTAAAAAAGCTAGTTAATTCAGTTAGAGATTTGAACATCACTCACACTTGAATGAATTTTTGCTCTATTTTATATGGAATGGTTTGCCATCTAAATTTCAGGATTTAATTGTTTCTATTACGAATAAGGCTTACCCTAATTTGACTGAATTGACCGATAGATTTTTGGAGGCTAGTAATAGGTATGCATCACATATGCCTGATAAACCTATGAAATCCCAAGTTAGTATTGCTGCTACAAGTCAAGTAGCGGGTAAGGTTAAATGCATACTTTGTTTCGACAAGACTCATTCTATTCCTAAATGTACTAAGTATGTGACTGCTCAAAATAAATTAGACAAGTTATTAGAATTGAAATTGTGCACTAAATGTTTAACTGGTGGTCATGATTATAAAAATTGTAGCTTTGTGCCGTCTGGTAAATGTTATAAATGTAAATCTAAACATTGGAGTTTCCTTTGTTCTGGCAGTATGGGGAGTAGTAGGTCAAATGATTCTGATCGTAAACCCGCAACTAAGAAACGAGAGTCTGTATCAGTTAGTGTTAGTTCAATTTCTGGCCAGTTAAATATTACTGATTCGCTCTTACCTTTGTTGTCTGTTGTACCTAATGTCCCAGGTAAAAATAATATTACTGTTGATACAATAATGGACTGGGAAGTCAAAATAGCTTCATTACTGCTGATTTGGCAGATAAACTTAAATTGATGATTGTAAATAAAAACATATCTCTTCAAATTAAGGGAATAAATTCTACTCAGAAAATTATTACCAAGTCTGTTAAATTTCCCTTCGTTATTGGTGACTCGCAGTATGAAGTTATATGCATATGCATTCCTAGAATAAATATAACTTTTAAAACTCCTGCCTTAGGAAAATTACTAACTTGTTTGAATAACGAGGGAATTACCTTAGCTTTTGATAAATTTGCATTTAATACAAATATTGAGGAAATATCCAGTCTGGATTTCCTATTAGGTGCAAGAGATTGGCATATAGTTGCTGATATGCAGATAGGTACTGTTGGAAACCCAAATATGCAAAGTACCTATTATAAGACTAATGTAGGTACAGTACTTGTTGGGTCAATTAGGGATTGGCTTTCTAATTATTCAGAGTTAGTTGATAACCTGCAAACTACTAGTATTAACGTAAATGTTCAGGATGTTATTGATGAATTTGTAGATTGTGATCAGAATTTCGAAGATGCTATATCCTACGATAATCTAGTAACTATAGCTGACGATAATGAATTGGAATCTA
Organism: Caprella mutica; assembly: GCA_947561585.1. Lineage (NCBI taxonomy): Eukaryota > Metazoa > Arthropoda > Malacostraca > Amphipoda > Caprellidae > Caprella > Caprella mutica. The sequence goes on along the minus strand of CANNZV010002749.1, from coordinate 23,768 downwards.
TTTGCAATAAATTTTTATCTGTAGAACATATTAACGAGACTGATGAAAATTTGATGACTGAGCTTGAACTGAATAAGTTCATCTATGATAATTCTTACAAAGATAACTCAGGTATGCATATTATGGCAATTCCATGGATTAGCAGAAATAAGCAGTGCTTGAGTAAAAATGAGCATTTAGCATTAAAAGTCATGGAAAATGTCGTTAAAAAATATAAGAATACTGATATTTTAACTAGAATAGATGAGGTATTTCAATCTCAAATTAATCAGGGAATGATAGAGAAGGTGAATAACTTTGTTGAATTTAAAGAAAATAATCCTGATTTTTCATTTTTGAGTCATTTCCCCGTGGTAAAAGAAGATAGAGCTACTTCTAAAGTACGTGTAGTTTACATGGCTAACTTGGCAGAAAAAAGAAAAAATGCAGCTATGTCCTTAAATCAGTGTATTCATCCAGGATTTAATAAGACTCCAAAAATTGCAGACGCATTAATTAATTTAAAGTTCGACCAGACTATTTTGACATTTGATATTTCCAAAGCGTATCACAGGTTGGGAATGTCGCATGAGAATTCTGCTCACTTTTTGTTTTACTGGTGTGAGAATGCAACTGAGGGAAATTACACCCCAGTGGTGTATAAGTGTAACCGCATAGTCTTTGGTATGAATGTCTCTCCTTACTTGCTTCATTGTTGTTTGAGTAAGATATTGATTATGGGTGAAGAGCACGATATTAAATTGAAAGATTTAAAAACTAGATTATTTAGTGGAAGTTACGTAGATAATTTCAGTGTTGGCTGCAATTCACTTGATGAATTGCATTACTCTCATGACTTAGCAGTGCAAATATTCAATGATAATGGATTTCCTTTACAGCAATTTGTGTGTAATGATAACAATTTTCAGGATCTATTGGATGTTAGACAAGATTGTGAAACTGATATGGAAGTCAAATTGTTAGGCATGAAATGGAACAGAGTAAACGACACAATTAGTTCCACTAGATTTTCATTAGATGTTAATGCTGAAACTAAACGACAGATTATTAGCACATTAAAAACAGCATTTGATTTGCAGAATTCTAATATTCCGATTCTAAATAGGAGTAAAGTATTCCTACAGGAATTGCAGAAGGATGTAAAGTGCAAGTGGGACGCTATGCTTCCTCAAGCTAAACTGCACGAATGGAGGAACATAGCCAAACAAGCCAATGAATACGAATACCCAGCTATCCAAAGGTGCATTGGAACGCGTGAGTCGAAGTATAGTCATTTACTGCCAGTAAAGATTTTATTGGTACAGTCATTTACATTAAGAATGAAAGTAATAATACTTTACATTATTTGATATCTCACAATAAAATTCTAGACGACTCTATGCGAATTCGAACTATGCCTGTTCTCGAATTATGTGCCTTGGAATATGCTACAGCTAAAGTTCGGGATATTTACTGTTCTTTGGTGTCTGGCAATAAGCATATATGCAATACTTATGTTCTTACCGATTCTAATATTGCTTTGAGTTGGGTAGCAAAACATGAAATTGAGCAATCAAAAGCGCAAAAAAGAAGCGTGTTTATCAATAATAGAATTGTTAAAATTGTTAAAAATTCAAATGATTGCAAGGTAGTTAAATTCAGTCATATTGGTACAGACTTAAATACTGCTGATTTGGTTACCAGATTAATTTCTCCAAATAAATTCGGTAAGAGTAGCTTCATTTGTGGTCCAGATATATTTAAATGCGAGCAGTTTCAGGATAATTTTGACTGGCTTGTAATTCCTAATCAAAGCTTGAATAACGATGAACTTCCGACGTTTTCGGTTGCTGCTGTTGGCATAGAAAACGATAGCATTGGCGGGGAAACTGTTCTGGATCTGAGTAGATTTTCATCTCTTGCTAAAGCGGTCAGAGTACTTACCAAAGTCAAATTATTTGTCTATAGACTCAAACGTAAGATTAACTTAAAGTGTGATGAGAGATCTGTATTTGATCGCGACAAAAGTATTCAGCAGTTGTTGAAATCAGATCAAAGAAGTTGCTTTGGAGATATTTTTAATTTCTTGGAATCTAAAGATAAATTTAAAAGTAAAATACCACCCTTGGTATCTCGAATGTATGTTGTATTGGATAGTGACGGTCTGTTAAGGGTTAAAAGTAAGTTTAATAACTTGAAGATTACCTCTGCCACCAAACATCCAATACTTTTGAGTAAAGAAAGTGACTTCACTAGATTAATTGTTTTGGATTATCATGGTAAATATAATCATTGCGGTAAATACTTTCTAATTCACCAATTGAAAACTAAATACTTCATTTGTAAGCCATTTTCAGCTGTTAAGAATATCCTTAAGCATTGCTATCATTGCAAGAGATTCAATTCCCGAACTGTGAAAACTAATGCAAATGACTATAAATCTTGGAATGTTGAGCCCGGTAAACGAATATTTTCTACGTGTTTCATAGATTGTTTCGGTCCTTTTAATTCGCTTCTTGGCGGAGTGAAAACTAAAGTCTACGGGGTTGTTTTCAAATGTATATGGAGTAAAACTATAAACGTTGAAGTAGTTACTAGTTTGTCAAAAGAGCATTTCATTATAGCTTTTCAGAATCATATATACGCATATGGGTTACCGGAGCGTGTTATATTAGATGAAGGGTCAAATTTCACTTCAGCTTTCAGTCAGTTTGACAGATTTTTTAATTCAGTAGAGGTTAAATCTTATCTTGATGAATACGGAATAGAAACTTGTAATTTTGAACAATATCCACCGGGATCATTAAATAGATGTATTGGTGGAATGATCGAAAACTCAAGTTAGTTTAATGAAGCAATTGGTGCAAGGTGCAATTAGGAGTAATACTATAGAATTCATGAAGTTTTGTAATGTAATGAATCGGTGTGTTTCATTTGCCAATAAGCGACCTATAACTGGAATTGCTTCTTTAAGAGACTCTTTAACTCTGATATCGGATTGGTATTAACACCGGAAACACTGAAATTTGGGTACGAGTTGCCTGTATTTGAAGTAACTCGCTGTAATGAAGCTAATTCAGTGTCAGATTGTACCAATGAAGAGATGCATAAGTTAATCAGCGTAAAAAGTAGAATTAGGGAATTTTACGCTTCTGAATTTTTGTACGGTCTGATAGATCAAGCCACTAAAACAAAAGGTAAATTCATTCCGGTGGCTCATCAAAACCTTGAAATAGGGGATATCGTGCTGATAAAGGAGGAATTTGTGAAACCTGCTAACTATCAGTTAGGCAAAGTACTTAAAGTTACTGTGAACTCTATAGAAGAGACAACTAAAGTACAGCTGCTTAAGGGTAACAAATCTGTTGTCAACAGAGATATATCTTCTGTTATACTGTTTGTGAGGGGGAAAATAGATGGAAACCCGCGTGAGTTAGTGGCACCAGTCGATGGCCAGAGAAAGTTACGACCCAAAAGAGAAGCTGCAGTTCATTGTAATGAACGTAACAGAAAACTGCTCAATGGCGCAAAATAACTTGTTGCTATTGAGTAACTTTGTAAATAATGTAAATAAAATGTTTAATTGAGTTTATTTGTTCCTTGTTCGTAGAATAGTACTGTATTTATGTTTTCAAACTGAATTGTTTATGTTGTTAATATGAATATAAATTATGATTTTACTATTTTGGGGGGGTCAGATTGAAAAAAATAAACACTGGTTTAGTTTTTTCCACTTATTTTTTTTTATTATTCCTTTTGATTTAATTAAAATTTACTAAATTAATTTGACAGAGTTGCTGGACGACCAAATTCATACGGCATAGCCTGATTCGGTCCTCCAGCAAAATTCTAATCTCGTGCATCCAAGATTTTAATCATCAGATCAAATTAGCCTGCACTACCAACAGCATTGAATTCTCGGCTCATGGGTTAACTCTCTCATCATCGTTCGCTACCAGGTCACCGGTAATCCATATTTTTAAATCACTAGCTAGTAGCTACTATGAATGGAATATAAATTGACAAAATTGGAAGCCGTCTCATGGAGTATAATTGTGTATTGTTGTTCACTTCCACAATCTCGATCACTACGAAGTTGTCAATTTATACAAACGCTTCACTGTGCATCACCATGTGGAAGTCTATTCTTAATCCAACTACAATTATAATGGAGTAAAATATACCCCGGGGGTGGAGGAAGACGTGGAAGGACTGGAGGTCCAGGATGGAGGCCATGCCAACGAGGAGAAACTGTTATAAGGTAAGCCGTATGGACGATCGGTTTGTCTAGCAACCCTTTTATAAGCATTAGGATTTGAAGACTTAAAAATTAAAAACTTATTAACTTATCTACACTATAAATTCAAGTTTACTGAATTTAAATGATTAAAATAAATTAAACTAAAATTAGATATAAAATATACTTAAATAAATTAGAATGATTTGTAAAATTACTACTTTTATTTTGGTTGATTCGAGGTTAGTAATTGCAAGTAGAACTAACCTTGATAACCGATTGAGTAATTTTTTTCTACTGATTAATTGGGTGGAACTTCGAACCAGTGATTTGTTCCGAAATCTGACTAAATTTACCCAATCTCTTTATAGATCAGATGGAGCAGTGAAGAGTGGGGGTTTGGAGATGGAGTGTCCGTTTTTCCCATCACCAGAAGAGGAGAGGATTTGGCGGCGGCACATTCTGGAGAAACTTTTATTATAAAGTCCCTTGTAAACCCTGTCGATCACTTGAATCTTTTTTCCTGTTAAAGACCTCTAGCCTCTTACCTGATCTAGATTATAAAATGTACCCAAACTGAATTTTGCTGTTACAATAAATTGAGAAACTAACTTGTCTTAAATTTATATAGAATCAATTTTTTTCTATTCCTTAAAATTAATTTTTCTTCGCTGTTGTACCTATTTTGAGTCATGATTCGAAATAAGAACCGTTCGTAGACATAGAAAACAGAGACATTTTTTGTGATTATTTCACGGTAACTAAAAAATATATTAAAATTATAATCCAGATAAGGTTATTAGAAGCAATTGGTTCAGAAATTCAACATGTCCTATTTTAGGGTAAGTTCCGAGTTATCGCACGGTTCCGTATTTTCGAACACGTAAAAATCTTTATTTAATAATGATTATTTAACTTATATTTCAATTGGTATCCATGATACCAATTAGAATAGAAGTTAAATAATAATTATAATATTTTCTTTTCTGACGTGTCCGAAATTGTAGAACCAACCAATAACTTGGAACTTAACACCCTACTACCAAAAATATTTCATAGAGCGTAAAATTGATACTATACTAACTCTAAAACAAATTTTCTTTCTATAACTCATAGAAAATGATATATAGAATCGAGGAGTGACAATTATAAATTTCTTGTTACTTTTATTCGTTTTAGTTACCGTTTGGTAACTAAACTGAGTCGTGATTTAGTAACGAAAGCGGGGGATGCCTGTAAACTCCTTTTTTTCCCGGAGCTTGGAGAGGACCTTTAAGTATTGCCGGTACCAATAAGTCGTTTATACGTGGTTATACTGTTCAGGGCCGGTAGACATCCGTGAGGTGGGCCAACGTCGGGACTTTGCTGGCCCAATACACGGAGACCAGCATGACAACGTTGGCCCAGAGTTTCGTTCTGAATTGGGCCAACGTTGGCCCAACATTGTAATGTTTACGGGGTAACTCCGTGGTGCATTTTACAACTCAGACCCTTCATTATTCGAGCGCTTCATAACGAAAAACTTCATAACTCAAAAGTTTTTCTGTATTTAATTTTTACTTAAATTGGTATTCAAGATGCCAATACGTACCTATTATGATACCAATTAAAATACAACTTTAGAAATAAAAATCAATACCTAAATGAATTTTCCAAGTAAAATGCGGAACACCATATCCGATAATTTAAGCTTTCACCTAATACGCCGAAAGCTGTAAATGAGACTATTCAAAATTCAGTGATTCACTTGATAGATAATTAAACTTAGAGTGGTAATCGGACCTATTTAATCTATATATAATAATGATTATTTAACTTTTATTTCAATTGCTATCATGCCTTCAGTTATTCTGTTACTAATTAAATGGTAATTATTACTTAGTTAAATATAATTATTATATTTTCCTTTATCACGTGTAGGGGAGAACCGGGAGCATTCGCACAGAGGGATGGTTTGGACAACTCGTTTAAATATGTTTATAAATTGTTGGAACTACAGCTTATTGCAACTGAATGTGTGTGACGTGTTAACCATCAGCTATTTGAAAGATCCAGTGTGGAGATGTAGTATTTCGCCCCCGAAGGGTAATTTACTGTTTTCTTCAATATTGATTTAATTTTCAGTGATTCAATTATATCGCATGTGGACTATATGAATACGAAACTGATTCTCAATCTCAAAGGTATGAATTATATAAATATTTTATGTTATGTTTGGTGTGTTAAAAAATAATACAAATGGAATTAGAAAAATGGTTATGTTTTTAATTTTGAAATGTCACTTCTGTTTAGGTTGGTTCGGACGTGTCCGAACCTTCCCTCTGTATCCGATTCGGCCCACTATTACATTTTAATTTTTATTGAAGTAATTCTTATGAAAAAGGACATTCTGAACTTGAAGTTAATTATTTTAATTGACATGGCATTCGTTTATAAGATTAGTTGCAACTTTTAATATTAGTGTCTTTATTTTACAGTTTGGCTATTAATCTATATATAATAATGATTATTTAACTTTTATTTCAATTGCTATCATGCCTTCAGTTATTCTGTTACTAATTAAATGGTAATTATTACTTAGTTAAATATAATTATTATATTTTCCTTTATCACGTGTAGGGGAGAACCGGGAGCATTCGCACAGAGGGATGGTTTGGACAACTCGTTTAAATATGTTTATAAATTGTTGGAACTACAGCTTATTGCAACTGAATGTGTGTGACGTGTTAACCATCAGCTATTTGAAAGATCCAGTGTGGAGATGTAGTATTTCGCCCCCGAAGGGTAATTTACTGTTTTCTTCAATATTGATTTAATTTTCAGTGATTCAATTATATCGCATGTGGACTATATGAATACGAAACTGATTCTCAATCTCAAAGGTATGAATTATATAAATATTTTATGTTATGTTTGGTGTGTTAAAAAATAATACAAATGGAATTAGAAAAATGGTTATGTTTTTAATTTTGAAATGTCACTTCTGTTTAGGTTGGTTCGGACGTGTCCGAACCTTCCCTCTGTATCCGATTCGGCCCACTATTACATTTTAATTTTTATTGAAGTAATTCTTATGAAAAAGGACATTCTGAACTTGAAGTTAATTATTTTAATTGACATGGCATTCGTTTATAAGATTAGTTGCAACTTTTAATATTAGTGTCTTTATTTTACAGTTTGGCTATCGTATATTCATGCCTTTTCATTATAAAAGGAAAACTGATAGAGGCCGTAATAAAGAAGGTATTCAAAAAACATTTCATGAATTCCAAAAAGGTTTATCTGTCAGAAAAGCTGCTGAAATTGGAGGTGTAGAAAGATCTACACTTAAGGACTATACTTTAAACATTCTATGAAATATTTAAGATGTAATTTAATAATTTTGGTGAATTCCAAGAAAAAGGAAATAGTTTTACCCAAAGTAAAAGGCAATAGTTATACAATTTATTTTTTATATATAGCTATTAAATATAAGGATAATTTCACAGTGATTACTCATGGGCTATCTATATTTTGTTGGAGAAAATCTTCAATCATTACAACAATACTATTATGATAAAATTTCAAATACGATGAATTATTACAGTAAATAACAAGTCACTATATGGTTCATTTCATTTAAATTAGTAGATCCAAATTTAATCCTATCGTTTAATTACGAAAATTTCCAATGTTTTAACCATTTTTATGGTGTCCGAATCATCCTCACAGCTTGTCCGAAGTCTCCCTCTAGGAAGGAGCATTCGGACACTTGAATCTCTCTTACATTTTGTCTTATAACTGTCGAATGAAGGTTTAATCTGTAAAACAGTCTTATACAAATTGAAGCAAAATGATTTATCTACATAAAGAAATATTTATATAGTTAAATTCGAATTAGTTTATGAATTATTCATTTTTCCCCAATAGTGTCCGAAAGCTCCCGGTTCTCCCCTATAATAATATGTTTATTTAAAATTGAATAAAAAGTATAATTTTCAATATGAATAATTATTTCAACGTAAAAATAACTTTTCATACTAAATATATGAATCTACTAACGGCTAGGCTCATTCTTATGTATGAAATAAATAAAATGTTAAAACAATAATTGGAAGGATAACAGGCTATTTGGTGTGATTAATGTTGAGAGAGTCCGTTTGGGCAACCGCGTTGGCCCAATGTCGTTTTCATTGCATTGGCCCAGTGTGTAATAGCACTGGCGTGCCAAAGTCCGATCGTGCCTTTACTTTGCCAACGCTTACAGGCGTTAGCCCGATAGTGTAATATTATCAGGGTAAATACCTAAATGGAACTTGAGAGTTTCAGTAATTACATAGTCCATTTCGGTATTTAGTTACTCTATCTATTCTATTTAGCTAGTATTTATAAGTTCCATTTCGGTATTTAGTTACTTTATCTTTTCCACTTCGGTATTCATATGTTCCATTTCGGTATTTAGTCACTCTATCTATAAGTTTTTCTCAGTTTCACTCATTTATTTGGTCGATAGTTGTTAAGCTCCAAGTCCCCACCCTTCGGTATTGGTACAACTCTAGCTAATTTGTACAAATCGGGAAATACACCATTAAGCAGCGATTTATTAACAAGATCAACTATAATAGGAGACAATATATCACAATTTTCTTTCAACAGCCGCACAGAAAATTGATATGAAAAGGGTTTTTTATTTTTCAATTTTCTAATTATCTGAGATACAATTTCAGTAGTTGTTGGCAGAAAAAAAAGATTTCGGATAATTACCATTTAAGTACTTAATATGATCATTGACATTTGAATGAATAGAATTAGCAATATTATATCCAACTGATGCAAAGTGCGAATTGAACAAATTACTAATCATTACTGGATCATTATAAGTTATATTATTACTTGAGATTACCAATAGAGGTAAAGTCCGACTTACATCCCTTACCAATGATTGAATTAATCAATTTCCATGTATTTTTTAAATTTCCCCTATACTTGTCAAATTTCCTATTATAATAAGATTTCCTGGACGCTCTAATTTTACCTGTTACATAATTTCGAAATCTCTTGTACTCTCTAAAGCTAACTCTACCGTTCTTCATAAGTATATAATAGTCCTGTCTTTTTATATATCTACCGGGGATAAATTCTGAGCGTTATTGGTAGAACTATGGTGGTTCAACTCAATATTTAATTGATGCATTATGATTATTAGGGATGTAACAATTTATACTTTTAAAATCATAGATCTAAAGAATATTATAGACTATACAAAATAAATAGAAAACTATTCACCGCTGGTTAGAACGATTTAATACAGTTTAATTCTCTCTGTCTATACTATTTTCGGGATCTATGATTTTGAAAGCAAATTGTCACAACCCTCTTAATTCGTGACCGGACAATTGCCACCCGCGGACAATTGCCACCCAAATATTTATTACTTAACTTTAAAAATGGTGATAAAATATGTTTATTAATTTTGTACGATTAATTATTAATTGTATACATTATAAGATAACAAATTTCAATCCGCATTTAATATTTTTTATAAAATTAATTCCCATAGTTGATATAATAAATTATATGTTGTTTTTATACGAATTATTTCCATTATTCAATTGATCATGTCCTTAGTAAATAAAAAATATCTTCCTTTATCAATAGAGGAGGATGGTCATCAAAGGGACAAAAAACAAAGAAAGAAGATTGATATTTCATTTACTATGGGCAAAGTATGAAAAATAAAAAATCATGTGTAATAAAGATATTCCTTTATAAAATTAAACTAACTCGAATGCTATCACATATTCTGCTGACTAGAAAAAAATTAAATAAAAAACAAAAAAATTGTCCCATCGTATAACAGCACTGGTGAACAATGGGACATACCCTGGTGAACGATGGGACAGTTTATCAAACTTGTATATTGTTGAGGTTATGGTCAAATTTCAAGTTCGAATCATCTCTTCATGTCCCACACTCAGTTGGTTCTTATGATATCAGTTTAATGTCTTCTAGCCTCACCAAAGCCATGTCAGGAACATTTGTAAAATTAAGCTCATTGCACTCGAATCTTAGCCTAACATCAATATTTCGTATTTATCTTTTTCATGCTTTTGGCCAACAGAATACGTTTTAGAAATCGAATCAAATTCTACAAGTTCATAAACCTTCATTTTCAACGTTTTCGGTAGAGATTTAAGATCTTCAGACGAATGGATCAGTTAAGTTGAGAGTTATATTCCAGACCAAGAACAATAGTTCACTGGCCATCTACGGCAGATGCTTTATGAAGTGATTTCGAAGGCCTTATCCTTAGTGGCACCAGCAAAAAGCTCTTCTTTCTCTGATGTATCTGTTGCAATCATGCTGCGTCTTTTTCTTTTATTAGTGAAATTTTTTTCTATGCAGTGCTTTGTGATGACCTCAGATCGCTAAAGCCCTTGAACATGGTCGAAAGTCCCGCTTCAGCTGGAAGCTCTGTTTCTACAAGATGCCCTGAAGCTACAGTTCACGTTATTGTATCAAAAATAGATATTTATTGATTCATATGGAGTAACTAAACAGTTTGGTTGACAATAGGGCACTGTCCCATTGTTAACCAAATTTTCTGTCCCAATGATCACCATGACGCCATTTTGAAAACATATGGGTATAGCAGCTCAACTACAAAAGTATAAAGACAATCCTTTCATATGATCATATTTTACATATTACTTAATATTATGTAAAAATGCCGTAAGCATTATATGTTAAATTAACAGATTTATAACAATTGAAACAAAGTACGAAAAATTTAGTTTTCCCACCTCTAAAACACGTTTTCGCTTTTACACAGAGCTGACTGCACCCCATTCGCTGAATGCAATGCGAGTGAATGCACTGAAGTATGCCTGATTATTTACCACTAAGAAGTTGTTACAGACTACCCTCAAATAAAAAAGTTATTCAGCATGTCCCATTGTTGCCAGTGTCCCATTGATGACCATCCTCCCCTACTATCATTAATAAACAAATATCCATATTTTAGGAGCCACTTTCCTTTCTGACTGCTTCTTCAAGTCCCTTGTATTTAATTTCCTTTTGATGTCAGTGATGGTGCTAGGAAAATTGCCACTGGGATAATTTCCACTGGGATAATTTCCACTGGGAAGATTGCCACCGGGAAAACTGCCACTGGGAAAACTGCCACTGTGGGGAAAACTGCCACTGGGAAAATTGCCACTGTGGGAAGATTGCCACCGGAAAATTGCCACTGAGGAAAATGGCCACTGTGGGAAAACTGCCACCCGGATAATTGCCACTGTACATACATATATAAATTTATACTGAATTTTTATTTTCGAAAATCACAAAAATCATAGGTAGCGAATGCAAGGTTGATCAGAATTTATTATATAAAAATTTTTACAATGTGCTAATCTCATTTTGACAAGTTATTCGATCTTGAATTCTTTCGTCGGTGGGTGTGAGTGTGCTGATACGCAATTAATTCTTAGCTTATTGTGTTTAATTGTTCACTGAAGAGGTTAAACCAATAATAAATAAAATTTTGGATAAATTCCTAGATAAGGATCATATGATCCTAAACTAGGACTCTTCCTTTTTAAATGTATTTCATATGATCCTAAACTAGGAAGCTTTCTTTAAATTTATGTTTTATGTTAAAATACAATTAAGAAAAGAATAATAATAATAATATACTAAGTACAAGCGAGTATCTTGTCTACCAGATGTTATAAGAGGTCAATTTCAATTATTAATATTAATATATGAAAATAATATATGTAGAAGTTAAACTAATAATTATAACTCTGAAAAAGAAGAAAATTTACTCCTCAGGATGAACATCAGTAAAGAAATCTAAAGTTCTAAATTCCACTAATATAAAAATTATTTTCCATTTATGATTTTGTTCAATAACTCAGTGAATATTATTATAAGCATTCTTTTTTATTTTATTTTCCTCTAAAATAATAATTCTTAAAATATAAAAATATAATATAGAAGCATCCTAGTTTAGGATCATATGAAATATATTTAAAAGGAAGCATCCTAGTTTAGGATCTTACATTGATCCTTAACTAGGAATTTACCAAATTTTGTTGCATTATAGTTTCAATAATAAATAAAATCTTGATACATTAATTTCACGATAAAAAACAAAACATGTTGCATCAGTTTCACAATAAATAGTTACGTCTTAGACAATAAAAGTCAAATAATTTCAGTAACTCAAATCAATTAGTTATTAAATTACATATGCTTAAATATTGATCGTTCCATGGTTGAATAGTTTTTTTTTAACTTTTCAATGAAAAATGAACGCACAGTGAAAATTTTCTTTACATAAAATTCAAATACTTTTGTATTCAGTTCGGTAATTTTTTATAGAGTAAAATATTTTTCAGTTTGTTAATATATTTCATAGTGGCAATTTTCCACAGTGGCAATTTTCCTCAGTGGCAATTTTCCTCAGTGGCAATTTTCCGGGTGGCAGTTTTCCCACAGTGGCAGTTTTTCCACAGTGGCAATTTTCCCAGTGGCAATTTTCCCACAGTGACAGTTTTCCCAGGGGCAATCTTCCCAGTGGCAATTTTCTCAGGGACAATTTTCTGCGAACGTCCATTTCAGTATTTCTAAGTTCCATTTCGGTATTTAGTCACTCTATCTATTCCATTTCGGTATTTAGTCACTCTATCTATTCCATTTCAGTATTTATAAGTTCCATTTCGGTATTAAGTCACTCTTTTAAGTTCCACTTCGGTATTTAGTCACTCTATACATTCCATTTCGGTATTTAGTAACTCTTTTAAGTTCCATTTCGGTATTTAGTCACTCTATCTATTCCATTTCGGTATTTAGTCACTCTATCTATTCCATTTCGGTATTTAGTCACTCTATCTATTCCATTTCGGTATTTAGTCACTCTATCTATTCCATTTCGGTATTTATAAGTTCCATTTCGGTATTAAGTCACTCTTTTAAGTTCCACTTCGGTATTTAGTCACTCTATACATTCCATTTCGGTATTTAGTAACTCTTTTAAGTTCCATTTCGGTATTTAGTCACTCTATCTATTCCATTTCGGTATTTAGTCACTCTATCTATTCCATTTCGGTATTTAGTCACTCTATCTATTCCATTTCGGTATTTAGTCACTCTATCTATTCCATTTCGGTATTTATAAGTTCCATTTCGGTATTAAGTCACTCTTTTAAGTTCCACTTCGGTATTTAGTCACTCTATACATTCCATTTCGGTATTTAGTAACTCTTTTAAGTTCTATTTCGGTATTTAGTCACTTTATCCATTCCATTTCGGTATTTAGTCACTCTACCTTTTCCATTTCGGTATTTAGTCACTCTATCTATTCCATTTCGGTATTTAGTCACTCTATCTATTCCATTTCGGTATTTATAAGTTCCATTTCGGTATTAAGTCACTCTTTTAAGTTCCACTTCGGTATTTAGTCACTCTATACATTCCATTTCGGTATTTAGTAACTCTTTTAAGTTCTATTTCGGTATTTAGTCACTTTATCCATTCCATTTCGGTATTTAGTCACTCTACCTTTTCCATTTCGGTATTTAGTCACTCTATCTATTCCATTTCGGTATTTAGTCACTCTATCTGTTCCATTTCGGTATTTAGTCACTCTATCTATTCCATTTCGGTATTTAGTCACTCTATCTATTCCATTTCGGTATTTAGTCACTCTATCTATTCCATTTCGGTATTTAGTCACTCTATCTATTCCATTTTGGTATTTAGTCACTCTATCTATTCCATTTCGGTATTTCGTCACTCTATCTATTCCATTTCGGTATTTAGTCACTCTATCTATTCCATTTCGGCATTTCGTCACTCTATCTATTCCATTTCGGTATTTAGTCACTCTATCTATTCCATTTCGGAATTTATAAGTTCCATTTCGGTATTTAGTCACTCTATCTATTCCATTTCGGTATTTAGTAACTCTTTTAAGTTCTATTTCGGTATTTAGTCACTTTATTTATTCCATTTCATATTTAGTCACTCTTATCTATTCTAGTTCTTCTCAATTTCACTCGTTAATTCCATTAATTTCAATACCTAAAGTTCCATTCCGCGATTTCCTTCGGGTAGGACTATTTACCGAATGGAACCTATAATGGAACCTATCATGAAACCTATCATGAAACCTATCATGAAACCTATAATGGAACTTATAATGGAACCTAATGGAACCTAATGGAACATGATGGAACCTAATGGAATACGGAATGGAATCCTACCCACCTCTATTCGGCTAAGAATATTTTCCATTTGAATGGAATACCGAATGGAGTCCTACTCTTGATCCTACCCACTTCTATTAGGCTAAAAATAACTTCCATTCGGTAAATAGTCCCCGGACTATTTACAGAATGGAACCTAATGGTACCGAATGGAGTCCTACCCTTGATCCTACCCACCTCTATTAGGCTAAAAATAACTTCCATTCGGTAAATAATACTGGGACTATTAACCGAATCGAACCTAATGGAACCTGTGGGTGGGTAAGTGGGTGAGTGAGTTCGCTCCTGGACGTTTCGCTATCGGACGTTTCGTTACCGGACGTTTCGCACTCGGACGTTTTGCTGCCGGACGTTTCAATACCTGACGTTTTTCTGCCGCACATTTCACTACCTGACGTAACGCTACCAGATATTTCGCTACGGGACTTTGCACTACCGGACGTTTCGCTACTAGGAGTTTCGCTCCCAGACGTTTCGCTACTAGACGTTTCGCACCCGGACGTTTCGCTATACTAGGATGTTTCGCACCCAGAAGTTTTGCTACCGAATGTTTCGCTACCAGACATTTTGCAACCGGGCAATTCGCTACCAGACGTGTTGCTACCGGTCGTTTCGCTAACGGACGTTTGGCTACCGGACATTTCGCACTCGAAAGTTTTGCTACTCGACGTTTCACTACCTGACGTAACTCTACCAGATGTTTCGCTACGGGACGTTGCACTACCAAACGTTTCGCTACTGGGCGTTTCGCTCCCAGACATTTCGCTACTGGACGTTTCGTTACTGGACATTTCGCAACCGGACAATTCGCTACCAGAGATTTCGCTACCGGACTTTGTTGATAATAAGGGATATTGTTGATAAATAGTTTGAGGTAACAAATAGTCAATGGAGAATATATATATTAAATAATTACCAGAAGTTATTTATTCCTACAAAACCACTTTATCAATTTGATATTTCAAGACAGGGTAAGTTCCAGGTTATTGGACATCTCCAAATTATACCACACTTTAAATTAAATATTCAATAATTATTTGATTGGTAATTTTAATTAGTATCCAATATACATATATACTGATATCATGGTTACCATGCAATTACGTTAAAAGTTGAATGATAAAATTGAAATATAATTTTTTAACCTATCTGAAAATGTGAAACTGTTAGATAATTCAGAATGATATTTCTAACAGGCTTTCGGACACATGATTGAAACGCCATTGGTTCGACCATGCCGAAATGAAATTGATATTATGAGAATTGGCTTGACATTCGTATGTGTTAGAAGTTTTTGAACTCGAATGACTTGTATGAATTTTTTTCTTATTTCTATACACCACCTTACCTCCAAAGCTTTATAAAGTCTATACAGGGTGATTAAAAAAAAGGCAACCGGGTTTTTGGATGATAATATTTTCCAAACTAGGGGAGGATGGTCATCGATGGGACAAAATACACAGAAAGATTGATATTTCATTTACTATGGGCAAAGTATGAAAAATAAAAAATCCATGTGTAATAAAGATATTCCTTTATAAAATGAAACTAACTCGAATGCTATCACATATTCTGTTGATTAGAAAAAAATTAAATAAAAAACAAAAACAAAATTGTCTCATTGTATAACAGCACTGGTGAACAATGGGACATACCCTGGTGAACGATGGGACAGTTTATCAAACTTGTTTATTGTTGAGGTTATGGTCAAATTTCAAGTTCGAATTATCTCTTTATGTTGTCCCACACTTAGTTGGTTCATATAATATCAGTTTAATGTCCTTTAGCTTCACCGAAGCCATGTCAGGAACATTTGAAAAATTAAGCTCATTGCACTTGAATCTTTGCCTAACATCAATATTTCTTATATATCTTTTTCATGCTTTTGGCCAACAGAATACGTTTTAGAAGTCGCATCAAATTCTACAAGTGCACAAATCTTCATTTTCAACGTTTTCGGTACAGATTAAGTTCTTCAGACGAATGGATCAGTTAAATTGAGAGTTCTATACCAGACCAAGAACAATAGTTCACAGGCCATCTACGGCAGATACTTTATGAAGTGATTTCGAAGGCCTTATCCTTAGTGGCACCAGCAAAAAGCTTTTCTTTCTCTGGAGTATCAGTTGCAATCATGCTGCGTCTTTTTCTTTTATTAGTGAAATTTTTTTCTATGCAGTGCTTTGTGATGACCTCAGATTGCTAAAGCCCTTGAACATGGTCAAAAGTACAGCTTCAGCTGGAAGCTCTGTTTCTACGAGAAGCCCTGAAGCTACAGTTCACGTTATTGTATCAAAAATAGATATTTATCGATTCATATGGAATAACTAGACGGTTTGGTTGACAATAGGGTACTGTCCCATTGTTAACCAAATTTTCTGTCCCAATGATCACCATGACGCCATTTTGAAAACATATGGGTATAGCGGCTCAACTACAAAATTATGAAGGGAATTCTTTCATATGATCATATATTACATATTACTTAATATTATGTAGAAATGCCGTAAGCATTATATGTTAAATTAACAGATTTATAACAATTGAAACAAAGTACGAAAAATTTAGTTTTCCCACCTCTAAAACACGTTTTCGCTTTTACACAGAGCTGACTGCACCCCATTCGCTGAATGCAATGCGAGTGAATGCATTGAAGTATGCCTAATATACCACTAAGATTTCGTTAAAAATTACCCTCAAATAAAAAAGTTATTCAGCATGTCCCATTGTTCCCAGTGTCCCATTGATGACCATCCTTCCCTATACGAGCCACCTTTCAATGTTTTATTGCATCTTGAAGATAATCTTTTTCTCAATTAATTGATTAATTCATTTCAATTTTAATTATTTAAAGAAGGTTTGCTTCTTCTGGCAGGAGGCCTTTAAAAAAAAAAAAAAAAAAAAATTTGTGACATCAATTACAATAAAGTTGGTCAGAAATCAAATCCAGCAGAATTTTTTTTATAAAATAGAACAAATCTCCTTTCAATATTCCTTTCAAACCACAATAAAATACATGACCATAAAAGTAAAATTTATACCGTTAACAACTTTAAAAAAAATAGTTCAATTACTAATTTTATTCCCCATGTCCTTCCGTCAATCAATTATGAAATAAGCATGCGTAGAGAGAAGTCATCAGTGTGGGTTTCATTGTGCAGAAACTGTGTTATTATTGGACCCACTTTTTGGATGGGAAATCTGAACGGAGGAAAATATTTAGATATGCCTAACGATTTGATTATTCCACATCCAAGAGAGGAATTCAGTGAAATATTCAATTGACTATTGTGGCCCAAGATGGAGCTCCTAACCATCGCCGTATTATTGTCCGTGATCGCTCAGTGAGGTGTTCCATCAACGATTGAAAGAAATTGGACAGGATACTGAGTGACCCCCAAATTTAACCCTACGTTAATTCTTTCTTTTGAGGTTACATAAAGAATAATTTATTTACCAAAGCTCCTCGAAATATTCGTGAATTGGAGAGCAACATAATTACAGACTTTGAAGAACTAAGAAAAAATCGAAAGATTATCAGCAGGTCTATACGAGCAAGGAGAACGAGAGCAGCCACCATTGTTCGATGTCACACATTGAAATGAATTAATCAATTAAATGACAAAAAGATTATCTTCAAGATCCAATAAAACAATAAAAAGTGGCTCGTATAGTTTGGAAAATATTATCATCCAAAAACCCGGTTGCCTTTTTTTAATCACCCTGTATAGATGAAGCGACCTTTTAGATGAAGCGAACTGGATTTTGAATCACTTTTAGTTGGATTTCGACCATTTTGAAAATATTTTCGTGATCAGCGTTCGAAGAGGAATCGGATGAGTGTCTTAACTAACCTCTCTTCCTTTCTTCTTTTTCTAAGATGCGCCACAAAATGAGGTTGACATCTACTGAGCTAACTAGATTGCTTGCTAACAGGTTTGCGCATGATCTGCTTAAAGGTTTTTCTCAAATACGTTTTTTTTATTGTCCAAATTAAATTTTGTTTTACTATAAGGAACAATTCTACAGGGTGGGGCGTAAGTTTGAAAGAAAATGAAAGAGCATATTTTAATCCAACGAAAAATATATTTAATAATTTATAGTTATGTATTATTACATAAGGGTTTTAAGAATTCAAAAATCATAAATTTATTCAAAATGTCCCCCCTTGTTTTTAATAACAGCCTCAAATCTCCTCCGAACTCCTCCTACTGCGGCACGCAACTGTTCTTGTGAAATTTCCTTCCAAAATCTCTGGAGCAAACGCTTTAAATCATCCACACTGCGATGGAATTTACCACAGGCCTTTGATTCAAGAATGGACCATACCGAAAAGTCCATAGGATTAACATCTGGGGAGCAGGGAGGCCACATTTCTTTGGACCAAAACCGTGGAAGATGGTCATGGCACCAGTTTTGAGTGACATTTGCAGTATGTGAAGTCGCGCCGTCTTGCTGAAATGTCCATAGAGTGTCATTACCGAAGTGATTCTTAGCTGACTCCAACATTGGCGTCAAAATATTCTCAATATAACATTTAGCATTGATTTTGGCGCCTTGTTCCACAAAAATTAAAGGAGATCTCCAAGTTTCTGAAACGGCGGCCCAGACCATTACTGAAGCAGGTTTCATGGTTCTGTGGACAGTTTTTTGGTTGTATGGGATGTCTTTTTCACTTTTACCAATTATTCTGTCATTCCTCCGGTTGTGAGCCATTTCCACTGTGAAAATTTTTTCGTCAGACCAAACAATTTCACCAGCCGTGCCAGACTTCAATTCTCTCAGAAGTGCTTTGCTTCTCTCCAATCTCTTTTTCTTTACAGCTTCTGACAGTCTGTCTCTTTTGGAGGGTGAAAGAGGACATCTTTAGGTCTTCTTTGACAACTCTTCTCATTGTTCTGGGACTCACATTAGCTGTTTTGGCTAACAATCGTATTGACCTTTTCGGGTTCCTCCTGATCTTCTCTCGGGCACATTTTATCAGTTGTTTGGTGCGTTGTGAGCGTGGTCTACCACTTCTTGGACGATCAGTCAAGTCTCCTCTCTCATTAAAACGCTTCACACACTTCCAAACAGTCGATCTCGCTATTGAGAGAGTCTTTGAAATGACGGAATTTGACTTCCCGGCACGGTGTAGAGCAATAATGGCTTCTCTTTTGTCTGACATTTTTGAATTGACTAAATTTTTGTAAAAAATAACACTGCCACGTCATAATGTAGTATCTCTACTATAGTTCAAACCCTATCACCTACTTATGAACTTATTTTCAAGAATTATATTAATGTTTGAAAAATTGCTTCCAAACTTACGCCCCACCCTGTATAATCCGCATCTTTTGGTATAATTTTTTTCGAATTCCTCAATTGGCTTTCGGAAACTGAGTCGATGCGCGTTTGAACTCGTAACTCCTTTATTAAGATTTTTTTTTGGAAATCTGATTCCAGAATAATGTTGACAAACCTCATCAAAATTTATTTTATTCACGAGTTTTTTTCGAAATTTTGCCTGATTCGAAAGATAAGAGATATTAAATTATTCGAACGTCTCTAAATTTCGAATGTATGATGATTTTCGAACGGGATTAGGTGCGTTAAATTATTATATTATTATGCTACAATCCCATAGAAAAAGTTTTGAATTTGAATGGGGGTGTCGAAATCACACCTATATTTGAAAACCCTGTCTTATTTCGAAAACCAGATTGCATTTCCGAAGACATATTCGTAATCTACGTCCAAAATATTATCCGTAGACTAAGTTTAAAAAAAAATCGAAATGTTGAATAAAAATTATCGCGAGTTGAATATCTTCAATTTTAAGCATGTATACTGGTAGTTATAAAATCTTCAGACCAGTTTGTTATTTGAAGTTAATTATTTTGTGAGTTTGAAATAAAACAGTGTCATTGTATATTTCCCTTCTGCTCAAATGTTTGTGATTTTAGAATGGTTGTTTGACAATAATATTCATTGCTTTGAGAGAGTGAATAAGAGTTTCAAACTCTGTTACATGTAATGCATTTGGTGAGGGTAATTAACCACCTACTGTTTTCTCTAGGCCAGAGGTTTTCTGTGGTTTACTTTATAGAAATAACGAGCTTTTGAGGTTTCATGTATCCTAACGGATTTCAAGTTTGATGTTTCTTTTCTGTGAGAAAGTAATTAGTTTAGTCGGAAATATAGGAGGAGTTATTTTTGAATTGGTCAGTTTCTATTAGTTGAGGGTAGAATTAGGGACAGCCTACAGGAGGGTTGAGAACCAATCAGAATTGGAGAAGTGAGATCAGCGGCATCTTACGTTTGGATTTGGGTGGAGTTTTAGATGAACCTGGGGAGTATATAAGCGGTGGATTGAGATTATAAGGGAGTCCTACACTGTCTGTCGTCATTCTCTGCTTACAAGAGTGTCTTAAGTAGTTTACCGGTCTGGATAAGACCCCGGCGGGGTGAAGTCTTCTCTCACCCCAGCCTTAGGTGACCATCGCAGGACTTAGTCGATGAAGATCTCCGCCCGTCATAGTGGTGGAGATAGGATCCTTAGCAAGTGGCCGAATCTTGCAATTCAATGGATCCCGGCAGCAGAGGTTGTAATCTTTACGTCAGAGTTGAAGCCAAATGAGACAGGATGTGGGAACCAAGAACTGAAGTCTATTGCAGAATAACTTCTGACGCTGCAGAACAACTTCTCATGTTGCAGAGCAGACATTCAATTAGCAGTAGGAGTCCGAAGCCAGAGTCACCATCATCGAACCGAGATTTGCACGAGTTGTCGTCCACGTCAATTGACAAAGTTCCAGTGGAGGACTTCAGCCGTTCCCAATACCCTAGTACAGTGGTTATGAAGAGTTTCCAGCCGCATCAACTCCATTAGAAATTCAGTAACCCCATCCGTATTTCCTCAGTGATTGTGTCAGTGTTTATTTGTGAAAAGTATACTCTCAATCTCCAAAGCTTGACCCATGTTGTAAGTTAAACTCCTCCATAGGTAGATATTTGATTAATTGAATTAAATGTACGATGTATATGTAGGATTTACTATTTCACGAACTTTTTGTCTGATCGATTACTTAATTAGAGTACACCTAATTTAAACTATGACTGTGTTTCATTTAACCTTGTTATTTTGGTACGATATTTGATTTGATGCTATTTAATGAAGTGAAGATATTGATGATTATTATTGACAAGTAACATAAACAGTAAATTAAACAAATTGATTATTCTTTCTAGGGAGAATCGTAACCCACGTAATTAAATGGCCGCTCGGCACTAATTAATAACCACGCTACCATGTGAATGAAAGAACTTAACTACTGGAAATATTGAATTTGAATATTGAAATAAAGAAATGCCATACGGCATAAGAAACACCCCCCCCCCCCTCAGACCCCCGAACATACAAGCACAAAAATAAAAAATGTAACAATTCTTACTAAAATGAGCCTTCCGAATCGATTTGTGAAGTCAGATAGTCTCTAGAAGGTCATTTTCAAAAAATAACTTTTTAAAAAAGTACATTTTTCATATTTTCAAAATGGAGTGTTTGAGATAATTCAAACATGTACATTAGCTAGGCTATTTTTAACCTTGCAAATCCGATTCTGTATTTTAGATAATCATTTTCGGACTCTTTGAAGAATTTTATTTTAATTAAATCGTGCTTCATCTGACGCGGAAGAGCCAAAACCATAAAATTATAAAACTAAAATACCTAGTTGATTCATGTTATATACATTTTAAAGTCTAGTTTGTGATATTAATGATAGCGTGTTGTTATTTCTTTCAAAATTAGCCAAATAATGCCTACCTTTTACCTATTTTTCCTATTTATATTAATCACATTCACTAAACTTTTCCGCATTTGAAAAAAAAAATTAACGGTCAGTAATTAGGTTCAAATTCATCTGTGCCTATTTTCTACAAACAAAGCCACTATTTCGTTTCTTGATAAGTCTAATTGCTCATAACAGAAATGTGAAAGTATCTATTTAGTGTTTATACAAGCCCTGTTAATGGTAAGTTATAAGATTATAAACAAGATAGGTAGCCTAAAATGAAAAGAATTTAGCTAGGTAGGGTAAGTTCCGAATTATCGGTCAGTTCCACATCTTCGAACATATAAGATAAAACGATATAATTGAGTACTCAACCTATCATACTGAAATAATAATAATTATTATTATATCGTTTTTTCTTCTATATCCGAATATGTGGAACTGACCGATAATTTGGAACTTACCCTACTACGGCCTACCCTCCCCTCCCTCCCCTCCCTCCTTCAAATTTCATGGTTGAAATAAAATAAATATTGTTACTGTAGGGTCATTATGTATGCCGTACGAGATAGAATGACTGTACCTAGGGGTAGTTATTATGGGGTGTAGGTCATAAGCCCCCCCGGTCAAGAGCCCCCCCGGTCATAAGCCCCCCCGGTCATAAGCCCCCCCGGTCATAAGCCCCCCCGGTCAAGAGCCCCCCGGTCAAGAGCCCCCCCGGTCATGAGCCCCCCTAGGTCAGAAGCCCCCCCGGTCATGAGCCCCCCTAGGTCAGAAGCCCCCCCGGTCAAGAGCCTCCCTGTTTTTAAATCCTTATTTACCTATATTATTTAATCCTTATTGACACTTTTGTAGATCATTGCTGATTAGACATAAAATATATGTATATCGGGGGGCGTGCCGCCCCCCGAACCCCCCTGTCAGGTCATTAAACAATCATGAAGTGTGCAGTACAACAATCTAGCGGATACAACAAACTACATTAGCAACTCTCAGTTATTTCTATCTAAGTAGTTCTTCATTTGTTTAACTAGGTAAATAAGGATTAAAAAAACATGGAGGGGGGCTCGTGACCGGGGGGGCTTATGACCTAGGGGGGCTCATGACCGGGGGGGCTCGTGACCGGGGGGGCTCATGACCGTACCCAGTTATTATGGGGCCATTGAAAATAGTGAATGTACGCCGTACGGTGTGTACCCAGGAAGAAAGTTATGGTGGTGCCATAGAAAGTAGTGACTGTACCCAGGTAGAAAGTTATGGTGGGGCAATGGAAGATAAAGTGACTGTACCTATAACCAAGGGCAATTAATACAAATTAAAATAATTATGGTAGGGCCATAGAAGTTATGGTGGGGCCTCAGTCTCTGATTCTCAGAGATCTCAATATTTCAAACATCTTAAAATAACTGATTTTCACAGGTCAGATGACTCAAATTCACTGATTCGGCAGACTTCAAACTTCAGTCTCCTTTGACTCCAGTCTCCTCTTTATCAGCACTAATGAGGAGTTATTTGAATTTTAAG
>CANNZV010002748.1:126933-141488 GCA_947561585.1 Caprella mutica | reverse complement strand
CTATTTAACCCAAATGTTTATTCTACATATATTCGTGATTAGGTTATTTGAATTATAAGCTATAACTTTGAATCGTATAATTGTTTCAGTACATATCTAGAACTAACTTTTGTTTATGGTGGTACTTAAAAGTACTCTGTTTAAAATACCAAAGACGGAAATGATTCATTTTATATCATGAAGCTTATCTTTGAACCTTGTTCTACTATGTAGGCTATTATCAGAAACATATAAAATCTTCTAAAATGAAATCCTGTATAATGAAGTAGCTATATAGTAGGCAATTTTTGTTTAGTCTTCCATTAATGGCCAACTGTTTTAGAAAACTAATGACCATTTCAGACTGAAAAAGTTTTGTTCACTATACAGGTAACTTCCTTACTCAAGACTCCACATTCACTATACTAGATTTTTAATATAGAGGAGTTCTACTGTATAACTCTAATGCCCATACTATACTAGCAGTTTCACCGCCGCGTTTTCACTGCCTGTTTACGCGTCTTCATTTAATCACAGTTAAATTAATGTATGCATAGTATAGTATGCAAATTTTCTTTTCATTCATTTAACCGTGATTAATTGAAGACACGTAAACGGGGCAGTGAAAACGCGGCGGTGAAACTGCTAGTATAGTATGGGCCTAACAGGATACGAATAATGAATATTCCAGATATATTTTACATTAACTAACTTAAAACCAGGGAGGATATTAAAAAAACTAAAAAAATTAACTAGGAAGGATATAAAAAAATTAAAAAAACTTTTGTGCGATATCAAGAAAAATCTTATTGTAAACTAATATTGAATTTATCTCTTCGGACTTTATATCTGGAACACCCTGTATATTTATATCCCTACGTTAAATAATGCATTCAAAGATTCACTTTAATATTTAGAATGATAATTGCATATATCATGTACTAATTCATTATATAGAAAATAGTATTAGAGAAGCAAAATTCAACTCCAACCAATCATATATATTTCTATAATTATCGAATTATATACTGTAAATCATTTATTTTGATCTTCAGTAAATAGCAATACTAATATAAATCCATTTTCTGACTGAAATTCTCTAATGTTTTCCAAAACAAAACACTAATTTAGAATATAATCGACTAATATGTTACACAAATCAGAGGATAACTTCAAAATTTCAAACAAATTCTGTTAAAAATCTCCCATACTGTTTGATCACATTTAGGTACAACCAATCAATTAAATCACCATTAAGTTTATTAAACCATCTATACCTATAAATTACAACAATATTATTTATATATTAAACCCTCAAAAGAAGTTGCCATTTAGTTTAGCTTCTTTGATAGAGATTTTAATTCGTTATTTCAGTCATGATGGTAGCTAGGTAGCTTGTACACTCTAAACTTTAGGCATCGATAAAACAATAGTTCGGAACCTTTGGTCGAAGCCCTGAAAGTCCCTGGACGATATTGTATGTGAAACTTATATGAAAGTAAGCAAGTGAAATATGATGATGGGAATAATAATGTTTTGGTGTTACAGTAGAACTACTCTATAGTGAACTACTCTATAGTGGACTACTCTATAGTGGACTACTCTATAGTGGACTACTCTATAGTGGACTCCTTTATAGTGGACTACTCTATAGTGGACTCCTCTATAGTGGACTCCTTTATAGTGGACTACTCTATAGTGGACTACTCTATAGTGGACTCCTCTATAGTGGACTCCTCCATAGTGAACTACTCTATAGTGGACTACTCTATAGTGGACTCCACTACAGTGGACTCCTCTATAGTGGACTACTCTATAGTGGACTCCTCTATAGTGGACCACTCTATAGTGGACTCCTCTATAGTGGACTACTCAATAGTGGACTCCTCTATAGTGGACCACTCTATAGTGGACTCCTCTATAGTGAACTACTCTATAGTGGACTACTCTATAGTGGACCACTCTATTGTGGACCACTCTATAGTGGACTCCTCTATAGTGGACTCCTCTATAGTGGACTACTCTATAGTGGACTACTCTATAGTGGACTCCTCTATAATGGACTCCTCTATACTGGACTCCTTTATAGTGAACTACTCTATAGTGGACTACTCTACAGTGGACTACTCTATAGTGGACTCCTCTATAGTGGACTACTCTATAGTGAACTCCTCTATAGTGGACTACTCTATAGTGGACTACTCTATAGTGAACTCCTCTATAGTGGACTCCTCTACAGTGGACTACTCTATAGTGGACTCCTCTATAGTGAGTATAGAGTCCCAAGTAAGAGAGCTATCACGTATAGTGAACAAAATTTCTGTAGTCTACCATGAACGGCATTAGTTTTAGTAAACTAATTGCCATTTTTTGGGAGACTAAAAAATTTGTTCACTATAAGTGGAAGTTCTTTTACTCAGGACTTTACAATCACTATAGAGGAGTTTCACTGTATAGTTAGGATATGATTTAAGTATTTTTTATATTTTATTTTATATATGATATCTAAACTTAATAGCACTAAGAATTAAATGAATTGTAACTGTTTAAGTTGGGCAATTTGAACCATATGCAATTTAGGCAGAATTCAAACACTTAATTAGGTACACAGTACTCGGAAAGTGGATTTAGACTTTTTGGACATGATTGTTCAATCGTAAATTTCAAAAGGTCATTAATTGGTGATCTATTTTAGCTCCCACTTTCTGAAAACTGAGAGTGTCTGATAATA
Organism: Caprella mutica; assembly: GCA_947561585.1. Lineage (NCBI taxonomy): Eukaryota > Metazoa > Arthropoda > Malacostraca > Amphipoda > Caprellidae > Caprella > Caprella mutica. Next base: position 138,778 of record CANNZV010002748.1, on the reverse strand, counting down.
GAGTTGCTGTGCTATATTATTCCATAGTTAAAATATACCATGTGCATCATTTTAATTGTTATTCTGCTCAATCAAAGTAAAACTTGTGCTTTAGCTTCACTTTTCAAGCTTTATTTCTTAATTATCGTCAGTTCCCCATTTTCGGAAAAGTAAGAAAAAACTACATAATAATAGTGATTTAATATTTATTTTGATTTACGAACTAAAATAAAAATAAAATAATTATTATATCGTTTTTTCTTACGTGACCGAAAATGGGGAACTGACCGATAATTAAGAACTTACCCTATATCTGCAACATATTATTTTGAAATTATGATACAGACAACCTGTCAAATCTTAATTAAAATATTCTTAAACGTATAATATTTCATACATTTGCCCTTTCTTCCATAACTCCTAATTCTGATTTTCTTATTCTACCGAACAAAACCTAATTCGAAAAAGAATTATTCTTTACTCAGGGGAATAAGAGCGAAAGAAAGCAACAATACTAACAAAAGTTATCCAAATTATCTTCCTAGAAGCACCTGCAACTCTCATTTATTGCAAGAAAACTTCTATACCAAGAATGAGAGAAAAAAAATACACTAGAAATACGTTCAGAATTGCTTGAGTTACCCCTGTGAAAATATCGTTAGAAATGTAAAAGAAAATTTGGAGCCTTGAGGGTAACTTGCGTATTATCGGACAGTTACACTTTTTTGGTCATATTGGAAAACCTAAAAAATAAAAAATTATTTCGTTGTTTTAATTGGTATCCAGTATCTATGATAACAGCAAGAAAGATACCTGCAGGTATCTTGGATACCAATTAAAATGACTAGTTAAATGATATCGTTTAACTATGATCGAAAATGTGGTGATGTCCAGTAATTCCTAATTTACCCGATATATATTCAATCTTAACACATACAAATGATGTATTTTGCAGGGTATAATAACACATGTATAATTTATATATGCTTCCATATATTAGAACCAATGTGTACGTTTACACTATTTAATGACATTTGTGATTAATTTTCTTTATTTTCATTCATCAATAGTTTTTCATCACTAATTTAACTTAAAAAAAATTCATTAGATTGGTACCTTGAGCATTGATTAGCACTATACATTTTACTCGATGTGTGGAACAAAATCTATTTTAACTAATTTATATTTTTCATCACAAACAGAATCTTTTTAAACGCGGGACAGAAGTTCTATAAGAAAGAAAACTTCAATAGCAATTAATTCTTTCCGCCTAATTAACGGTAGAATTCTTATTTCTCATCTCTTGATATATTTCTATTTATTCAAATACTAAACTTCAGCATCCTAAATTAAAGGAAACTTTCAATAATTGTGCCGCGTCTAATTAGACTTTTTAAATAAAGTTTCAGAACTTTATTTTCACGCTCATTATCTCAAAATGGAGCGTCTTCTATTTTCCGCCCTTGAAGATTGTGTTTCGATATATTAAAAACTGTGCTAGGACAATTACCACCCGGACAATTGTCACCGGAAAATTGCCACCCGACAATTATCACCCGGGAAAATGTCACCCGGACAGTTACCACCCGAAGACAATTGCCACCGATAAAAATTAACTAATAATTATTAAGCCGGAAATATCTCATTCATAAAGAGAATAATAAATAATGAATTATTTAATGAAAAGAGCAATATACGTATAATTTATCACTATTTCAAAGTTAAGAAGTTTGATAATAATTAATGAACGGAGAGTAAAGTCAAAATCAAACAATCACCAAATTAGTTTTAAATCGCTTCAGAATATTTAATTATGTAATATTTGTATGATCGTTAATTTTTAAATGTTCAACTTATTTCAGTTGGTTTGTTTACAAGATGGCGCCACTGATTGTGGCGCCATCTACAGATAGCACTTGGTATGATATCAAATATATATAAAATGATATATTTCCATTATTAGATTTTATTGAACATTACAATTCTACAAGAATTCTTTATTCTTACTAAGCAATCGTTTGACATTAAAATTGTTAAAACAAGTAATGGCTGTCTGCCCCTTCAAGGTGGCAATTGTTCGGGGTGGCAATTGTCCTCTCAAGATTATGAACCTAATGATAATAATTGATGTTAAACTAGTGTTTGTCATACAATAGGTACTTTGGTATCACTGTGAAAAGTGAAAGTCACGACACTAACCGAATAAACCTCGCATTTAGGTATAAATATCCGAATAAACACTCATTTTCATAACCATTTTACATTCTGAGCTTTTGGGATTGGAGCGCTTTCGTATCTGCTTATTTTTGAATGTTTCAACAACGATTTCGTGCCATTCAGTTGAAATCTGAAAGCTTCAACAAATGCATTATTGTTCGAAAACATCGAGAGTTGACCTCTTTAATAACCCGGAGAGAAAGTTATGGTGGGGTCATAGAAGATTGAGAGAGAAAGTTATGGTGGGGTCATAGAAGATTGAGAGAGAAAGTTATGGTGGGGTCATAGAAGATTGAGAGAGAAAGTTATGGTGGGGTCATAGAAGATTGAGAGAGAAAGTTATGGTGGGGTCACAGAAGATTGAGAGAGAAAGTTATGGTGGGGTCATAGAAGATTTAGAGAGAGAAAGTTATGGTGGGGTCATAGAAGATTAAGAGAGAAAGTTATGGTGGGGTCATAGAAGATTAAGGTGTGGTTTCAATAACCCATTCTATCATCACATTCCCTCCCTATAACCCATTCTATCATCACATTCCCTCCCTATAACCCATTCTATCATCACATTCCCTCCCTATAACCCATTCTATCATCACATTCACACCAATTTCTAATCTATTTCTATGTCAGACATCAGCGCAGTGAATATTATTCTAAAAGTCTACAAACCAAAGAAAAACTTCGTCTCCAACATCGATTTGAACTTAAAAGAAAAGAAAGCAAAAACGGTCCAATTTTTCGTCAATGGAGTTTTGAATGCACGGAAACGCTAGTGGAAACTATCGAAAAACACGAAAATTTGCATCTTTTTAAATGGGTACAGAGTTAGTAATGTTTTTATCAAGAATATAAGATTAAATTATTAAATTTACTCTGTAGACATTTTTGAAAATATTATTTATTATATAAAAATTGGATATAGGGTGTGTTCTTAATTATCAGTCTGTTCCATATTTTCGGACACGTAAGAAAAAACGATATAATACTAAATATTTATTTTTTATTTCATTTGGTATCCATGATACCTGCAGGTATCATGGATACCAATAAAATATTTTTCCTTTAAAAACAATATTTTTCTTTTAAAAGCAATATTTTTCCTTTAAAAAATATTTTTCTTTTAATAAACAAGATTTTCCCTCCCATTTTCTTTATGAAAATCTGTGCGGACATCAGGCAGAATTTTCCAGATAATATTATCACTGTTTTCTTCACATCTTTCCATCCAATTACCGGTTGCTCTTCTTTTTAAAATGCAAATTCACTTGGATGATAGCAAACAATTTCAGGTTGCGATTTTCTCCAGAAATTTCCTCCCTTCCGTCTTCATTATCGCGATTGTTGTGGTCGTAATCGGGCGATATAATGCGACTATTACCTCAATATACGAACAGCAATTTTATGCCGCGTCAGCATTTTCTCACGCATTATGGTTCATATTCATTCGTTATCAGTCCACGTTGTCGGAGGTGAATCTGGAAAGAATTCAATGAGAATATTAATTCATTGTAGAATGAATTTGGATGTCGTTTCTTTTTGAATGAATGATGTTTATTGGAGACAAAACTAACTTGATATTGTTACAACATTGCCCCAATATTGTAACATAGTTTGAGTGATGATGTAACAACATTGTCCCAATATTGTCACAACGTTGCCCCAATATTGTCAAAATATTGTCCCAATATTATTACAACATTGTCTCAATATTATTACAACATTGTCTCAATATTGTTACTATATTGTACAAAGTTGCCTCTAAAATTATTGTTACCAGTGTTATGTTGACTCCATAGAAGATAACCATATAATTTTGTGCTTGAAAATTAAAATGAAATGTAAAAAAAGCTGTTTTTTTTTGTCGCGGCATGAAAAACGCCCCATGTGAAATAGGCCTCAAATTTCCCTCTGGAAATGTCCTAAATCAATCGATCAGAGAAACTCGTCCTTCCTCCTTCTCTTTATTTTACTCTTCTCCTTCTCCTCTTCTTTTCCACCCTCTCCTGTTCCTCATTCTTTTCCTACTTCTTCTCCTTATCCTTCCTCTTCCTTTTACTCCCTTCCCCAACTCCTACCTACATACCTACCTACCTACCTACCTACCTACCTACCTACCTACCTATTGCAAGTTAACACAGACATTGTTTGAAATCCGAGTCGGTCTGAGACTCCATATTGAGCAGTAAACTACCTAATGAAAGACACTGGCAACTTCTAAGACCATTAGGACGCTGATGAGGAACAGCCATGGGTTGTACCTACACTGAAGTTAATAACGTTAAGAATATTTAGGTATCATAGACGAAATGAAATGGTATCGAATACTATGTAACGCTGGCGTAGCACGATTCAATTATGTTTAATTCTCTCCCTCTTTAATATTTTCAGGATCTATGATTTATAGGTAATATTATAAATATTTTAGGAAATATAGGTAAGGTTATTAATAATTGAAGAAATTTTAATTTTATTTCCTCTAATATAAAATACTATTTTTTTTCAATAATAGGTATATATCTATTAATAAATTTGAATTATCCCAATAATACTAAAACTTTTAACTTTTTAAAAGTGGGCTAAAGTTAAAATCAGGTTTCTATCCACTCCAAATTCTTATTTCAAATTGGGACGATCTTGAAGAGAATAATGAAATTAGGTAAGTTTTGAGTAAGTCGAACTGTTTCGTTATGTCGATACTTACAAGAAAATCTCCGGAATCTGGATTTCAACAAAATATAGATTAGATGACCATTCTAATACAGTACATCTGCAATACAACTTATTAATGCTGTAAAATTATCTAATCATATTTATATAAAATTGTAATATGTAAGATTATTGTTGATTATTAAATTTGTGAGTTTATAAAATATTTTACATATTTTGTACTCCTCCACGTAAAATTTATTCCACAAAATTCAGATCATCCCATAGCATCTGGAATAACTTTTTTCTCCAGTCTACTTCAATGAGGTTTGTTTCCAGATGCTGAAGATACGCAGCCAATGTTCTCTCTTTTGAATTTCCACAAACAATAGAAAAAGTGAAGGAGAAGCAACTAGAGGGGGTAAGAAGTGGAACTGTTAGATAAAATAGGCAGTTCTCTCTTTTGAATTTACACAAACAATAGAAAAAGTGAAGGAGAAGCAACTAGAGGCGGTAAGAAGTGGAACTGTTAGATAAAATAGGCAGTTCTCTCTTTTGAATTTACACAAACAATAGAAAAAGTGAAGGAGAAGCGACTAGAGGCGGTAAGAAGTGGAACTGTTGGATAGAATAGGCAGTTCTCTCTTTTGAATTTACACAAACAATAGAAAAAGTGAAGGAAAAGCAACTAGACGCGGTAAGAAGTGAAACTGTTAGATAAAATAGGCAGTTCTCTCTTTTAAATTTACACAAACAATAGAAAAAGTGAAGGAGAAGCAACTAGAGGCGGTAAGAAGTGAAACTGTTAGATAAAATAGGCAGTTCTCTCTTTTGAATTTACACAAACAATAGAAAAAGTGAAGGAGAAGCGACTAGAGGCGGTAAGAAGTGAAACTGTTAGATAAAATAGGCAGTTCTCTCTTTTGAATTTACACAAACAATAGAAAAAGTGAAGGAGAAGCGACTAGAGGCGGTAAGAAGTGAAACTGTTAGATAAAATAGGCAGTTCTCTCTTTTGAATTTACACAAACAATAGAAAAAGTGAAGGAGAAGCGACTAGAGGCGGTAAGAAGTGAAACTGTTAGATAGAATAGGCAGTTCTCTCTTTTGAATTTACACAAACAATAGAAAAAGTGAAGGAGAAGCGACTAGAGGAGGTAAGAAGTGAAACTGTTAGATAAAATAGGCAGTTCTCTCTTTTGAATTTACACAAACAATAGAAAAAGTGAAGGAGAAGCGACTAGAGGAGGTAAGAAGTGAAACTGTTAGATAAAATAGGCAGTTCTCTCTTTTAAATTTACTCATAGAAAAGGTCTTTTAAGAACCTTTGTACTCAATTATTTCAAAATTAAACAGAATGAAATTTACAAATGTAGGTTATTTAATTCAATATATTCAACAATGTTTTTCCTTAAAAATAATTAAAAACTCTTACATAACTTTTAATCCTGCCTCCACCTAAAAACAATTTCTGTGTAAATATTGTAAGCTATAACTTTGTGCATCAAGCTAATGGTCATTCGAGAGAGTGCCAAGAAAAAGTTACATCATTCTTGTATCTTCCAGTAAGTAAGTTCTGGCCATAAATCTCCTTTTTCTTCCACTGTATAATTGCAAAAGAAGAAGGAAACACCAGCAGGAATCAGATAAGATGGGGAATAGATATTGACAAAAAATAACATGATGTTTAGATGTAGGTAGTTAATTATTGGTTGCTTTCACATTTTCGGTCATATAAGGAAAAAGGTAATAATAATTATCATATTTTTTTATTGGTGTTCATGATACTTCCAGGTATCATGAATACCAATTAAAATAAACGTAAATAATAATTAATTTCTTATATGACCGAAGATGTTAGTTTTCAATATCAAGCCCTAATTTTTTGTCTATTCTAGAAAAATATTTAAAAAATAATATAAAATCCTATCAATAAGTAGGATTTTTTCAGGTAGGGATATGAAAAAAGATATAGTTCCTGTCTATAGATTATGATATCCTAGCGAAGACCACGATTGGAGATGATAAAAAGATCATCTATCTACGACAATAAATGATTCGTCGAAAGTCCAATCGTATAATTTACCATAAATTTGAAATACTTAAAGTCAGTCTATCGTCTTTAGCTGTACATTCTTGACGATAATGTTTGAAATTTTTATATGTTATGATAATACACTATCAATTTTTAATGTATGCAACAGTAAAGATATAATCGATCTACCGATTTTAAATTCTCCTACTTTCTTATAGATTTAGAATTTTAGAGTAACTGTTTACAAATATCAATTATACTTACTTTGAAAAATTACAATTTTCAAGAAATGAAATTTTCGATGTTGCCACCAAAAATTAAAAAGGGTGTAATGTTGTAGGTGACTTTGTTCAAGAAGCAACTTTTCTTTCTGACTGCTTCTTTAAACCCCTTGTAAATAAAATTTCTTTTGACATCTAGATTGTGTCCTATGGTTCCGAAGAAAACGTGAAATATCTAAAATTACTATTTTCATATTCATACAAATAATATTTTAATTAGATTCCGTATCAAATAAACTCAATGTTATTTTATATAAATAATTAATTCACTGCCGAAGAATATACAGTGAAACACCTGAGTTATGAAGTTTTGCTACCTTCATAACTCAGGGACACTGATAGTTTTCTATGATTAAAATCTTGTAGAAAACTATGGTCTTTGTGGGATAACTATTACAAAATTCTTGACGTATATCATTTTCTACAATATAAACATAGAAAATACTTCATAACTCAGGTGCACTTCATACCTCAGGAGTTTTACTCAACTGCCAATTTTTCCCCGAATTCTCTCACTCTATTCTGTAAATCATCAACACTAATTGGTTTATTTGGAGCACAATTGTGGCTCACTGAATCCAAAGAAGAGTTCTGCTTAACTCAATTCGACATACCAATTATTTTCTAGGAAAACTTTTAATTATATTTGGCAGAGTTACATGGCCTTAGAAAAGCTGACTTGAACGTGTTAGTAAATATGTAACTGTAATATTTTATATATTATATTTATATGAAGAATTCATTCATTGTAATAATTGAATATTTCATTTGTGAATGGAACTAATATATGTTAAAATTAATTCATATTTTCTATTAATATCTTTGCCGACTTTAAACTATCAAACATTATTTAAATTAGATGATAATTTTTATCATCGGTTATGATGTGGTCATAGAAGATCAAGGAGGGCAATCTTATAACCTTGAAGAGTCCTATTATAATTGTCACCAAATATATGGTTGGCCTCCGAAGAATAGGAGGTATCGTTTTTAATTCTTCTATGGCCCACCATAAATTTCTCTTTGTGAATTGGCTAGAGTTTGAAACACTTCATTGTTTCTTCAAATACAGTAAAATTCGTCAAAAGTGAACTCCTCTATAGTGAACTCCTCTATAGTGAACTCCTCTACAGTGAACTCCTCTATAGTGAACTCCTCTATAGTGAACTCTTCTATAGTGAACTCCTCTATAGTGAACTCCTCTACAGTGAACTCCTCTACAGTGAACTCCTCTATAGTGAACTCCTCTATAGTGAACTCCTCTATAGTGAACTCCTCTATAGTGAACTCCTCTGTAGTGAACTCCTCTATAGTGAACTCCTCTATAGTGAACTCCTTTATAGTGAACTCCTCTATAGTGAACTCCTCTGTAGTGAACTCCTCTATAGTGAACTCCTCTATAGTGAATTCCTCTATAGTGAACTCCTCTATAGTGAACTCCTCTGTAGTGAACTCCTCTATAGTGAACTCCTCTGTAGTGAACTCCTCTATAGTGAACTCCTCTATAGTGAACTCCTCTATAGTGAACTCCTCTGTAGTGAACTCCTCTATAGTGAACTCCTCTATAGTGAACTCCTTTATAGTGAACTCCTCTATAGTGAACTCCTCTGTAGTGAACTCCTCTATAGTGAACTCCTCTATAGTGAATTCCTCTATAGTGAACTCCTCTATAGTGAACTCCTCTATAGTGAACTCCTCTATAGTGAACTCCTCTATAGTGAACTCCTCTATAGTGAACTCCTCTATAGTGATCTTCTCTATAGTGAACTTCTCTGTAGTGAACTCCTCTATAGTGAACTCCTCTATAGTGAACTCCTCTATAGTGAACTTCTCTGTAGTGAACTCCTCTATAGTGAACTCCTCTATATTAACTCATAACCTAGCCTTTCTTCTGCAAAGTTTTGTCTTTCTTATTAGGAGATATCGTTATTAAAAACTTAAAAACTTAACCCTTTCGGTCCGATATATCAAATTTTCTTTAATTAATATTGATTATTCTTCTTTTGCTGATTTTTCTTTTCAAGTTGATTGATTTTGCATCAGGTCATAAAGAATTAAAGTAATACACCTTATTCAATGTTCAGATAAATTTTTATTCTAAAGCTTCTCTCCCCTACAAGTAGTTCATCAAATGCGATACAAGAACGAAGACGTCTTTACGTCTAAATACGAAGACGTCTTTACGTCTAACTACCGCAGTGAGGTCTAATTTGTAGCCTCTGCAGTAGACTCACAGGCCCATTGATCTTGGGGGTAATTTCCCTGTGGGCTACTTGAAGGGCCCTCTGAAATGATTTGCGATATATTGTTGCGTATAAGCTACACTCCTACCTGATGTTACGTTGTATATGGTCTGTAATTATTAAACATGTACTATATGAAAAATAAAATCAATCATAATTAGATCCATAATTACTAATAATTATCCTTATTATCAATCATTAAACATGTACTATATATATGAAAAATAATAAATCATAATTAGAAAATCCTTCTACAATTCATAATAGTTATCATTTATCTATTATTTAATCAGATTTAATTAAAAAAACCACTTCACTTAAACTCCATTCAGCGTAAGGACACCTAATCAGGCTCGCAGTACTCGGGTAGTGGGTCTTAATTAATATCGGTCTTGATAAGTCAATGTCAAACTTAGTACATGGCCAATTTTAGCGCTCACTTTTCGAGTGCTGTAAGTGTTTCAGTTCTTTGACGTATACCTCTCTGTGTGGATACGAAATAAAGTATCCACAGCATGTAAAAATATAATTTTGTATATAGATATTTTTTATAGTTATTTTCCTTAAACGATTGGATAAACTCTTTCATATATTAGAGCACATGTGTACGCTAACATTAGTTGAGCATAATTTTTATTTTTTTAATTTGTTAAAAATAAATGAAATACAATTTTAAAAAGAATTTTTTTTTGAAAATTTATAATTTCAATATTTTTTTTTTTAATTTCAATATTTAGATTTTTTTTTCAATTAAAAAGAAATAAATATATTGGTTAATATGCTTTCTCTACCCATCTATCACAAAAATATCGTAACAGCTCTCTTTCACAAATTATTTCATTGCAAAAAAGGTTTCTAATAGAAAACTCCTCGCTATATATGCATTAAAGACCAATAATGTAAAGTGAAACACCTGAGTAATGAAGTATTGGTTACTTCATAACTCAGGGACACTGATAGTTTTCTATGATTAAAATCTTGGAGAAAACTATGTTTTTTGAGGGATAACTAGGACGAAATTCTTGGCGTATACCGTTTTTTTATAATTCACACATAGAAAATATTTCATAACTCAGGTGCACTTCATAATTCAAGTCCTTCATAACTCAGGTCCTTCACTGTATACAATTTGATATCATTGCGTCTCTTTTCTGACGCCTTCAGACCCACCAATGAAATACACTGAACCTATAAGAAGAGTTGTCGATAAAACGGACACTTCATGGGCATCATTCTAAGAATTTATTGCATAAGAGGATTTGCGTGTTGAATAGCCTAGAGTAAATAGCGTCAATAGCGAGGGGTAATTTATCCGTATCTGATATTTTCTCTGTGTATTACTGTACAACTCCTCTATCATGAAATGATGTATAGTGAATGTAGTGTCCTGAGTAAGGAAGTAGCCTCTATAGTGAACAAATTTTCACCATCAGCTCGAAATGGCTATTTAATGGCAGACTAAAGAAAATCATCTTACAAAATAAATTCATTGAATGATTCTCCATAATTAGTTATATATATATAAAATACATTTTAAATTGAAAAAAGAGTTTAAAATAGAAATATTATATCAATATATTCCCGTTAGTAGAAAACGTGTCGATTTGTTGTAGTGATTACATAACATAGTCTTGTTGATTTCATTCTGCTTCACTCGCAGACTTAATTAATTAGATTGTGATTCGATTAATTAAATGATTGATCTCTCCATATTAATCATGGATAAGTACATTTTACCCATTATGAGAAAGAGTTTACACTGATTGCTTGCTAATATCTGTCTATTGCATATTACGTAACTCAATTAATTCCTTCAATTGCACATGTTCACATTTTTCCATATTTTTGCTGACAATTTTTGCTACTTATGAAAGTATCAGCAACAAAAATTCAATGAATTGATTGAATGATTAAGGAGAGAGAATTATGGTGGGGCCATATAGAAGATTAAATAGAAACAAACACTTATTCTTATAAGGAGCTACCATATCATACAGAAAACTCCTCTATAGTGAACGTAGAGTCCTGAGTAAGAGAACTACCCCGTATAGTGAACACAATTATTGTTTGGTCTCTCATCAATGGCCATCAGTTTTAGAAAACCTGATGGCAAGTTCATGAAAGACTAAAGGAAATTAGTTCACTATAGGGGGTCATTCATTCACTATAGAGGAGTACTACTCTATATAAATAGTTCATCAAAGTATGAAAAATTAAAATCAGTCAATCGTTTAATATTTTCAATTACGGTAATATTTTATCGTAAAATATCATCATTTAATGCATATCATATACATGAATTTTGGTCGGACAATTAGTCTTTGGTTTAATCATTTTCAGTCATAGATAGATGACCGACGGAAAGCCAACAACGATAGAGAATAATAATTTTCCGACTTTTTTGTTTTCCACTTCCTTTAACGTATCAGCTGAAATTGGTTCATCTT